>JANHFX010002731.1:0-78724 GCA_027560015.1 Chloroceryle amazona
AAAGAAAAGAAAAGAAAAGAAAAGAAAAGAAAAGAAAAGAAAAGAAAAGAAAAGAAAAGAAAAAAAAAGAAAAGAAAGAGAAAAGACTTCAACATGTAGTATATAATTACAGGTACAATAGGCGCTAAATTACAAATTAGCTTTGGGGTTTTTTATTATTTATTTATTAGAGACTTAGTCTATCAGTCAGTAAAAAACAAAACTCTGACATCTCTGCCTACTGTCCAATCTATTTAAAACATTTTCTAGAAGCAACGTGGCCTGAAGGTCATGAAGGACACTCATTCCAACACTCTAAGTGGGCTAATTGAACCTAACTGAAAAAAAGAAAGATCCTCTGTTAATTTGGTATGTATGGGTGAGTGCACATCAATACCACAAAGGCCTCCATTATAGCTGTATCAAAGTAAATAGCTGAAAAAACTTGAGTCAGGGAGATGAATGATGAGTTAAGTGTTAAGCAGACACTGAGTGCAAACAGTTATATAGAAAATTGTACACAGTTGCTTTCAGAAGGAATGTGGCATTTGTTAACTCCTTAATTTCTTCTGTGTTAGATCTTTTTTTTCTGCAGATCTTTTTAATCCTGCAGGTCTTTTATTACCCAATTCAAGGAGACTTTGCAAAACCCTTTAATAGATTAATTTAAAGTGTGGCATCTGGAAAAAAGCTTTCCCACACTAAAATCCATCTTAGGGAGTATTTTTGCCTTTGCCAAGTTATATTCATTGCCAGAAGATAACTTTTCTTCAACCAAAACCAGCCTAGTCTCTGAATCCTGTCTGCAGACCAGTGTGGAGCTGACAAGTGCTTGGCAAAGTTCTGGGTTCTTGAAAAAATTAATACTTCACAACTTCCATCTGCATCACCTTCTTGTCTACCACCTTTATGACTACATGAAATACAGAAGAGAACATTTTGGTACAAAATGTACAGGAATTACAATAGTTCTTGACATTGCATTGTTTTTTTACTTTATCAGAACATTCTCAGTACTGAAGGGCCAGGAACAAGCTATCCCAGGCGACTTTTCTAGATCAGAAAATTAAGCTAATAATACCTGAAGCTCGTATTTGCTAAGTCATATTTTCCAAGAGTCTACTACAACTAAAGTAAAAAAGATCTTCATCTAGACAAGACAGATATATATAGAGCCCATTTAAAATTTTTACTACATGTGTCCTAGCACATTTAAACACTGTGCAGTTACCAAAGCTAATTAGTCTATAATTCATATGTGAGAGTAATTAACAGTAGAAATTCTAAAAGTGCTGACTTCCAAAAAAACCAGCAAAATAATAAATTCTCTTTGAGCTGAAGTACATCTTCCTTTGAGAATATTATTGATCCTTAGATGACAAAAAGGTAGATCTCACCTGTTTGGATTTACATAAAATACATAATATGGGACATGAAAATCATTAGTTATACATAAAGAATGCAGGAAACACAAAGTGAGTGAGGAGTAGGATAAAGGGTATTCTGTCAAAGAAATGTGGAATGAAAAGTAGTTTGAAGACACCCTACCGAGAACTGAGATGTAACAGTTATCACTGAAATTCTTAAAGAACTATTTTTAGGACTTAGCATACTTAATTTTATCAATATTTATCTTTGAAGAAAAGGGGAAATGTACTTATGAAATTCATTGATAACCTACAATGTAATTAGAGAAGACAGTTAAGTATCATCTAACCTGATGTTGAGAACTAATGTAATAAAAACATGAGAAATGAGCTGGTCTGCATTAGGGACTAGAGATAAAACTTCGTGTTAAGCAGGGAATTCAGTCAGGTGCAAAGGCAAAAGGGAAGGCAGACCTGAGTGCATTGAAAGCACCCTTGAAAAAAAGACATTTTTTGCTATGATGCAACAGGAGAAGCATTTTTAGTAATTCCAGGAAAGTAATAGTGATATTTTAAAATGGATGGACACATTTGATCACAAGTATTGAAGAAACATTTGTACAAATAGAAGTGATTTAAAAAAAGGGCTACTGAGATAAAACACAGAATGGAAAGCCTGTTATACAAAAAGAACTAAAAGACCTTGGCTTCTGGAGTTGTGGCAGATAAAGGGGTTGTGACTGCCTTCTTCAAGCAGTCAGGATGGGTACTGTAGGTTAACACAAGAGAAGAGTGAAAGAGAATGCTACACGAGACAGAAAGATTAAAGAAATAAGAAATACAAGCTTATACAAGCAATACAAGAAAAAAAATTGCATACTTGCAAAGCTTTAGCTTATATAATAATTAATAAATATTTGAAAATATTTACCAAAAGGAAACACAAAACCAGTCAAAAAATCTTTCAGTCTGATTCTTTTCAAATAATTCAAGATTGTGCTGTATGAGTGTACAACTGTTATCTAAATCTTGCACTTCAGATAAAGTAAAGGGTTATCAAAAGTGTCTGTTAATAGAAAAAGTGGTCTCAACAGTACAGTATCCTTTAGGGGACAGATGCCAAAAGTATAGACAGATCATAATGAGTAATACCTTACATACCTTAAGCGGTGATCTACAAATTACAGCTGGATGCAGTGATACACAGCATTAACATTTCCAGGCAGCTTACAGGTACATCAGATCTCTCATAGTTTATAGTCTTTTCAATTGCTTTCTTTTAATACTCTGCTTCAATATCAGAACATGAATCTATGACTGTTGTTTTATATTAGACAAATCACTGAATAGCACAATAGTTTCATTTGGAAGGGATCTAAGAAGGTCTCTAGTCCTTTTTCATTTTTAAAGCAAAATTAGCTCTGCAATCAGACTTGGTTGCTCAGAGCTTTAGCCAAGTTCATATTGGAAAATCTTCAAGAATGGAAACTGCACAACATCTTCAGGCAGCTTGCTGACTGCTTGCCTGTTATCATGGTGAAAAAGTTTATCCTTACCTCCAGTCTGAATCTATCCTGTTTCAACTTACACCTGATGCCTCTTTCCTCCTGCCATACACTGCTCTGTGACCAGTCTGTCTACTCAATCACCTCACCTTAGGCACTGAGGCTGCTGCTAGACTCCCCTAAAGCCATCTCTGCTCCAGGCTGCATAAGCTCCCTCAGCTTCTTCTTATAAGGCAAGTGATCCAGCCCCCTTTAAAGGTCTTGGTGGCCCTTCACTGAGCTGACTTCAGTTTATCAAGAAATTTCTTGGGCTGGGAGCCCAAAACTGGATGTATTTTTCTGGATATGATTTAGCAAGTGCTGAGAAGAGAGAGATAATAACTTGTGCCTGGTTTCTTGTCTGTGCTTCAGCTAATACAGCCCAAGACACTTTTGTCTTCCCTGCTGACAGGTCTCACTGCTGGCTCAGACTGAGTTCACTGCCCACCAGGACTCCCACAGCCTCTTCAACAGAGATGCGCCCTGGCCAGGCAGGGTCCCACCTGTATCATTGCCAGGGGCTCTTCCTTACAACATGCACAACTTGGCTTTTGTCCCTGTTGAGTTTTTTGAGCTTCCTTCAGTCCATTCCTCCAGCCTCTCTACCTCCATCTCAACAATGGCCTTGCCCTTCAGTGCACCTCCTGTGTCCTTTCTATTTGATGTCATCTCCAAATCTGAGAAGGAAGCACTCCATCAGCCCCTCCAAGTCAGGAATAAAGATATTGAATAAGACAAGTCCCAGCACACACCACTGTGGACTCCACTTTTTTTACAAGTCTCCTGATATTAAACTCCATTAACCAATAGACTATAACGATTTATTTTTTTTTTAATTATTTCATTTAATTTTATGGAAGCAAAAACTGCTTCTGAAAGAAGATGTAATTAATTTACTAAAATACCTGAAAACCCCCGAATGAGGAAAAATTGCATCCTGGGTCTAATTTTATGATCCGCCATTAAATTAAAGACTTCAGAAGTATACTTGTTCCCTAAAAAAGTCTGTGAGTGAAGAGCTTTCAGTCTAGGTCCAAAATCTTATTCTATTTCAAATTCAGATTGAATCTGTAACAATGCTAATCTATTGCCACAGAAGTATGCTGATTAATAAATATGTTTCTGACTCTTTCACTGATGCACAAGCATTTCAATAAAGGATAAGAAAGGAAGACATTGGATCCCTTTATTTAAATCAAAAAGAAGTATGAGAGAAGAGGAAAAAACACAGGAACTACCAAGTCTTCTTTATGCATAAAGACAGCAACATCTGAACACGGTGACATCTGTGTAAGGCTGGCTATGCCATCTTCAGCAGATGTTAAATTAAAAGTTATTCTGAGAGAAAAGGGCAGGTTGAAGACCTGCTCATAAAGGTCAAGCTGGTGTAATCACTGACAATTTGATCTATTGCTAGGTATAACTGTGAAAGCTGGGTCCTCAAGGCAGCAAATGTGAAGTCATCAGAGTCCTTTGAGATTCTGTATGGCTGATATACATCGAAGACATCAGAGCAGGAAAGAAGACAAATGAGCATATATTGCAGCAGTGCAGAAAGAACCATTTACTGCTCCCAAAACATCAAGGAGAGCAAGCTGAAGTATTTCAGGGACATATCAAGGAGAAAAGGAGATCAATCAGCAAAAACAATAGTGCAAGGCAGAACTGCAAGCAAAAATGGAAGCATGGATTGGGTCAGCAATGTAACAGAAGGGAAATTTCCACAAGCCATGAGGGGATGTCAGGTCTTGTGAATCATGATGCAAAGGGCCACTGACCTCCAAATTTAAGGCAGAGCTTGATAATGATGAATATAGGTAATTTATCAAACAATAATGTCAGCTGGTAAGCAGTCTAGTTAAATGACACATGAAATGTAGCCTCATGTTTCTGACCCCTCAAGCACTATACGAATAAGAGGATGGTTTTTTCTAATAGAATGTATCTAGACACTTCTTTTATATTAACAGATACCATAACACTCTTACACTATGACCAATACAAAATTATATAAAATTATAGAAATTTCTATAATTATAGAAAATTTCCATAAATTCAGTTTAAATATTCTTATAATGAATAATTCTTCTGTCGTTAATGTTACACCATTATTGCACTAAACACATTTGGCACAACTAACTATTTTTAGTTGTTCTGCAAGGTTTTCCTCAAGTTGCCATTGTTTTGGAAAGCCTTGTGCATTTTGGAAGAGATTTTTCAATGACATCTTTTTTTTGCTTCATGAGTATAGCAATGTTGAAACATGCTGCAAGAATCTCTTTCAAAAGGAAAAAAAGTATTATGATGAAAAAAGGGAAAGAAAAGGGACGAAATCTTGCACATCTGTAGACATGGATTCTGCTACAAATCTATGTGTTTCTATATCAGTTGTTTAATCACACTATATCTCTGGAACAAAACCCAAGTATTGCCAATACACTGCGAATCATTACTATCCTCAGTGTAAGAGAGACTGTGAGAAGTACTGGATGAAGTGTTTCCTATTGAAAAATACCAATCCTGAAAAACAAGTCTGTTTAACTAAAATGGATACCCTCTGAATGAGAACCAACCCACCAATCTGGGACTTACAAAATGAAGTACTGAAGAAAAGAAACATGGCAAATCTTTTTGTGTACATTGCAATTTCTAGCAGTCTGGAGTTTTTTCAAGGTTTCTACACAGACGTTTTTACTTCTGTCTATTACTACATTTAAAAACATCTGTTACTTTGCCCTAAATTGGGTTTTTTTTTTCAGCTTGACATTTCAGTGTGTCTCTGGACCAAGTTCATTCCCTTTGCACCATTCCAGTACCTCTGAACTCAGTGTTTCCCTTCATGCCCAAAAATGGTCTTCACACCATTGCGAGTAGCTTGATAGCTTTAAATAGAATTTCATCCACTAAAAGGCCTGGTTATGTAAACCTTAGCTAACACCAAACTTCTTTCTACACCATGTTATTATTACTTCTTTCTGCACCACAGACAACCAACAGGGCATAATCTTGTGCTGTATCTGTGGAATATCTATTTTTTGCCTAGACTAATTACTGTTCTACCAAATTCATGCTTACTCTTTTCTGCAGCTCTTTTGAATCATTATGACACCCAGAATAAATGAAGATCTAAACCAATAAATAGGATTATATATGCATGATTTTCACACTGAAATAATTTTCTCCTATGATCAGATTTATTGCAGAAGGGTTATACAGAAGAAAACATAATGAATTACTTGAGGAAAAATACTATTGATTATTTACAGAAAATTAAAATAATTCTTTATTATCAGGCTTAATAAACATGAAAAAGGAATTTACATACAGCTAGTGTTTCTTTACCCACAACCTGGCATTACAGATTTATAAAGTAGGATCAAGTTTATGAAGAAAAACTTTTTCCATCTAATTATACATTCTTCATCATCTTAAATAGGAAAATCATCTTGGGATGTGCAAGTTCATCTTTTCACCTAAAAGTAACAAATTATATATGGAAAAAATGCTGATGCTTCCAAATGCTGTAAATTTGTAACTATGAGTTACTGCTCTATATGCCCTTAGTTAAAAGCAGTCTGAATGGGAGAGGATAGCATTCAATTTGGTCCATTAGCTGCATCAAGCTAATTTCTCTATGTACATTGCACTTGATAAATTACAGTTTCCAAATCTGAATGAAATGCTTAAGCTACCTCTTTCTATGTGACTCCTTGAAAAGCAAGATATATTACTTCAAAGATTTTTGTGTGGTTATAGATCAAAAATAAATAACACTATCTCGTTTAGTTAAATAAAGTGAGTAGCTATATAAATCAAGAGTCTTCTTATGCTTTCAGGAGACAAGCTGGCAAGCCATATATAGCCCTTTATGTTCAGAGTTCGTAAGTTCATGTGTTTAAAACTGATATGTCTTGGGAAATGCATAAAAGTCAAACTAATATGTATTCTGCTTGGAAAAATATTTGGTATGACAGAAATTTGTGAATAAGCAGCAAATCCAAGTTTGTGAACAGGTGAAACAGTGTGTTTAAGCCATGTTGAGGGTTGATGGCAACAATATAATAACTGAAATTTTCTATGCTCAGTGCTAGCCAACAAGATCTATCTCTCCCGACACTCAGAAAATGACAGCTTTAGCCTTGAGAGCACTTCTGGACCATTCATTCCAAACAATGTGGTTTTTAAATCATGTAGCAAAACAAACCATAACAGGGTTTGGTTTTCTTTAAGGGGGAATCTAGAAGAGAATTGTTGGGACACTCATGGCCGTATTGTCTCACCTTGCATCATTTCACTGTCAACAACTTTTAAAAAAGAGTACAACAGAAGTATTTCTGAGTACTCTAACAGTTAGGAAGCAGAACAGAGACTTGGATAAGGTGGGTCAATGTTAGTTTATATGAGTGACTGTCTTTCAATAACCTTTGTCTTGCAATAACTTTTGACATGCTTTTTCATATTTTTCACTTCTGTGTCTCTAATTTTTTTTTTGTTCTTTGCATCAAATGGCAAATTAATGTCTATGAAGATACATAATTACTGTTGGCCTGATCACATAATTGGAGCATATATATTTACATAATTTCAATACTTTATTAGAAAGTGTAGGGTGTTAATGGAATTATGCTTAATGGCATCCTAAAAGTCTCAATGAAACCGTTGGAAAAAGATATATAAAACCCCCCCTATAAACAGTGTTTAAATTTTTTACTTTAGCCTTACCTCTCAGTTCACCAAGTACACATTAATTTCAGTATTATAAATAGAGATTGGCCAAGATTGATACCATTTTTAGAAGTTCAGGTCTGAACTGTGGAAGTTTGAGATAAAAATAACTTGATGTCATCTATTTATTTTACTAGGGATTACTCTTTTGAGGTGGAAGAACATCAATCACTCTTTATATATAACTCTAGAAGATACTGTCCTTAGTATCTCAACACAAACCAATAAGACAAATTGAACTCTGCAAAGACATCCTAAACAGAAGAATCTAATAAACAGAGGACTGCTCTGATGGATGATATTGATTGTATTTTATTTAAAAGAGGAACCTAAAATCCTATTGTAATCCCTGTAATCAGCTCAATCTTTCCTTCAGCATTAATAAATATTTGACTTCTCAATTCTGAATACTTTTATAGTAGTTTCATTCCTCCATTGACTTTAAAGGCAAATAAAAACACCTTTGACTTTTTGCCATTGATTGCTCATTTACTGGATGGAGTCACACTAAAGCTGTCTTTCTGTTTCCTCCCTCTGTATTATTCCTGAAAACACAATTGTATGAAATGTGCAACTGTTCTGATTTTCAAATAATACACTTGTGAAGAAGATGGCCTAAGATTAACAATAATGAGTGTTTGAGTGGGTGGGGTTATTTTGTGGAAACTTAGTGCTACTGAGGTACATTAAAGCATAGCAAAGCATATGACAAATATAATTTTATAATTCAAGTATACATGTACAAATATTAATTATAATAAAGCATAATTTTGTGGTTTATCCCTGATTTTAAAGTATTAATTTAAAAAGCATTATTATTCTACTAACTGTGTAGATGTAATCCAAATGCTCTTAGAAGAGCAAGTTGGGATGAATGTACATGAAATATTGTCCTACATAACAGCATTTTCTATGTTTACATTCTCATTACAAATATACTAAAAGTTACAACATTGCAGTGTGTCTCCTGTGACCTGTAAACTGAAGTGACTGACTGTGCATACCCAAGAATAGTTTATAATGATAGGCTTTGCCTTCACAGAGCCCTATAATTTGGCCATTCCTTATCTGAAAAATTCTCATCTTGCTGTTTAATAAGAAAGATGATCTATTACAATCACTGCTACTTTCTTACACAACTGATGGAAGTGCTCCTGACATGTTTCAGAGCTGAGGCAGCTAAAAAGGCATTTCCTGAGAATACCATCCCAAAGACAGGATGTGCTTTCCTCCACTTCATAAGGAGAGAGAACTGATTTTTTTGAGTTTCTAGAGATGAAGGTCTCCCTGGGAGACATAAAAAGGCGACAGTTATGCTGCAGTATATGCACATGATATAAATGGATGCTGGAATTGCAAGTGTCTAAACAGTGGGCGGCTGGCAAGTGTGCATATATGAAATCACTATTTGAATTAATTTGCTTAGGTCATGTAGACCACATGACAGGACATATACCAATGCAAGTATTTATTTAGCTGATTGAATTATAAGACTCAGGCTTAGGTAAAATTACTTTTTTTGACTACTTTTGCACACTTGCACAAAAATCTCCAGTCTGTGATTTGAAATGTGCCCTGGTAGGGTGTGGTATTACACTTGTAGCACAAAACCTGGGATGGTCTTATGAGTGCCAATGACTCCAGTGACTACTTTGCAAGTGGTGACACCAGTGAGAATACGACTGAAGTTTTCCTTCTTTAGATTTGGTATCCCTTATTTTAAATCCATCAATATTAATGATAAAACCAGATAGGGTCTATCTGACTCTTGCAGCAGTCTCTTCTAACTGTTTCAGAATGTATAAATGCATTAAGTTTGAAGGCAAAAAAATATCCCAGCTTTTAACCTCTCAGTCAGGGATCAGCATAATGGGGTGGCTCTTGAGGAGGAGAAGGCAGGAGCAGAGGGTGACCACTGCACAGGTCATGTGGTGCCCACCACAACCAAGGTGCAGTAAGGGTGCAGTACAGCAGGACCCAAGCAGAGCCAGGCTGGGGACAGAGCTGAGCACAGGGCTGGCCACACCAGTGCTCAGGCCTGGGCTGAACTGAGTATCTTGGGCTTATGGGGAGGCAGTCAGTAGGAGGATCCCAGATGTGGCTCCTCAGGGAAATTAAAGCTTTTGTTGCACTCTAGAGCTTGACTATCTTTATTTAAAATCAATGGCATTAATTAAACTTAAACATGACTTTACCATAGTTTTTATATTGTAATTACTCTCCCTTTTTAGGAGTAGTCTACTGATGACACTCTACAATCCGTGACCCAAATTAAGAACTACATTTACTATAGGCAATTAACATTATTTACATTAAGGCAACTATTGAAATAGTATTTTTTTTTAAATGAAATGACTGCACATGAAGCAGTTACCTGTTACGTACTTGAAGACCAAGTATGCTGAGATGATCATTCAGCTGAAACCAGCAGCAGCAGCCTCTCCTGACAGGCAGAGGTAACAACTTTTCCATGTACCCTCAACCTACTCTCACAGCACTCCTTGGCTACTTCCATAAGATTCTACCATCTTACTGAAGAACAGTGGCAAAATAAATTCTTTAATTTGGCGTCTAAATTAAGTAATGGGCAAGATACTATAGCTATGGTACCTTGAGACCTCCTTGAACAAATGCCCTCTATCTTGGCATACAACTGCAGCTCTGAGGAAGAGTTTCTTGCACCGTGCCTAGCAGAATTTTTTGGCTCATTCAGAAGAAACCCACAACCTGCTGCTATTAGATAATAAACCAGGCAAGACTAGAAAAGTGAAGGATATTCACAGGTCAGAGTGATCACTGGTTCAGCTATCTAAGATCTAGTTACTTAGTGTAGTCTGGTTGATGAAATTAAATTTGGACAACTTTCAGTCCCATTTCTTTGGACAAATGTGACATAGCAGGAAGAGTCAGAAAAATACTACATCAAAAGTAGAACTGTACAATAAGGACCAGCCAGCTTTAGGATCTACTTCTGCATATTCACTGCAAAAATAATGCCATCATTTGATGACATTATCATTATGCAGACTGCCAGAAAAAAATACCAGTATCTTATTCATCCAAAATCATTTAAGTAACAAATATGTCTCTTTAATTATATTTGTTGTTCTAATACCTCAGCTTGCTTAATTGTTTAACTCCATGGCAAAAATAAACTCGTACGAAGTATCATTTTTGTATTCACATACTAAAAATTACCTTTTTTTTTTTTTGTTCTTTACTGGTCATGGTTAGTACTACAAATTCAAATTCATATCATTGTTTGAATGCATCAGATTTTACTTTAATGTATCCTATATCATTCAAGAAGGACACAATGGGGCAGAAACCAATTACATAATGATTGTATAATCGCATTGACTCTTCATAAGAAAGAATGTTGAATTTAACTATTTTTTCATTCACCTAACATATGTGTATTGTGTTGAGGAGGAGAGAATAGGACCTGATCACCCAGGAGAAATTATACCATTATGTCTAATTATATATTAAGCAGAAAAGAGTAGCTTATGTTATGATTTCAAGTGATCAGAAAGTGTTTCTGGACATAGGCAAAAAGTAGGTGTCTAAGACTCAGAGAGACAGGACTAAGAATGATTCCCTTCTGATGTTCTCTAACACTGAGGTAACTGGAATCTCCATTTTGAACCAAAAATGTCTCTACTTGCCCATACTTGCACAGAAACACACAGAGTGAATACCCAGCCCATGCTTAAGCTTTGCTGCTGTTCAGGATGGGAAAACTCCCTGAATTTCAGCTCCAAATCACATATAATGCAGATATATGACACAGCACAAAGCTTGCATATCCCTGTAGCAAACACTAAAAGTCTCCTTGTTTCAGGAACATTTCTCTAGGAAAAACGTAGTGTGAACACCTTTCTCCTAACAGCCTAGAGCCTAAAACAGTGGAGAATGTGTGTCTTCAATCTAAGTGATTCATATTTGCTGTCACTTCAATAAAAATTATCAGAACAGGTTAGCATAAGGGAAGTCTTCAGCAACATTCCAACTACTGCATTTAAAACACACACTGTAAAAAAGAAAGCCTGACTATAATTTTGTGAGAAGGGCAAATGAATGTTGCTGGGTGAAGTGAAAAACTGTCTATCATAGAAAGGCAATAAAATGACTTACTCCAATAACATGTAGATTTTCACAGGCTAACTAGCCATTAGAAATTGACAGACAAACACTAGCATGAATGATGCGATGTTTCTAATCTTTTAATTTCTATTCTGTTTTCATAAGGCAATACTTCTGGTTTATTGTAACTAAGGAGGTAAAAATCCTTCCAAATTACCGCACTGCAAAGCAGCAGCAGCCAGACAGTATAACATTCCAACTGAAATAAATTGGGTCATTGGGTCAGCCATTGTTGAGAAGCCAAAAATGTAATTTTAGCTTCTAATGGCTTCTTTCTCAATATTGTCTCCGGCTTATCAATGTTTTTGTTGTTTGCTTGTTTGTTTTTTTTTGTATTTTGACAGTGTTCTCATACAAATACTCTGGGAGAGATATTAGACATAAAGTTTTACCACCAAGTACAGCACATATTTGTCATATCATACATTATGTATTTTACAGATATCATGTATATATTGTTGCCTAGGAATAAAATTGTTCTGTTTGGATTTCTAACAGATCACAGTGCGGTATAACTATACAATGTAAGTTGTTATTTGCAAGATCAATGCTGCACTTCAGCTTACAGATATTTAAGTCAACCTATGACCATTCACACATAGGGAAAGGTGCTATTAATCCTATAAAATACATAAATAAGTCTCAAAAGCAGGCAGTCACTTAATTCAATGGACTTTTTTTTCATAGATCTGAGTAATTTCAAGGAGATGTGGGCTACTTTTGAAAATCCCTTTCTTCAGTGTTGTTTCAAAAGTAGATTTAGGGAAAAAAAAAAAAATCATCTAAATATTGCCAGATAGAATTAGAGAAATTCTTCACTAACATGTAAAAGCCACAACTGTGCAGTTTGAATGACCTAAGGCAAATGAAAGCCAAACAAAAATCTAACAAATACTGAGAGATTGTAAGACTGTCAGCTTGCCAACACCATGACCGTGTTCTCATTATTTTACTGAAGGATGTGATTTACTCAAGTATTTGATTTGTCACAATTCTCTTTTGGCCAAAGAAGAAAGTTATTTCAATGTAGTACAAGTTTGCCATGTCTTATGTTTTGAGCAGTTAGAGTTTGAAGTGTTGGATGTCAATCAACTATGTATTCAGTAAGGATTTGTAAACAAGTTCTAAATCTGCACATTTTGCATCTAGCCATGTATAGGAAAAATAATGAGAGCGTATGTTTTCATGTCACAGTGCTCCAGGTTAGGATTTGTAGCAGTATTACTCCATCAGAAAGAATTACACCAGAGCCCATGGGGACAGATTTAAATATTTCAGATAGTTTTAGGCTAGGACATGCTGCCACCACTATAGTATATCCTGAAAGAACTGTTTCCTCTACTTCTCAAGTCTCTTCTCTGAGGGATGTTAGAAAAATGTTAACATGGTAATAAGATTCAAGTAATTAGTTTCATTCTAACAGAAAAATTCTGCAGATAACTTACACAGCTGACTGGCTTACTGATGATTTATTTGGCTTTGTTGTTTCTATGGGCAAAATATTATACAGAGGATTCATCAGAGTTTCAGTTGAAGAGCAGAGTAGGAATAAAAGACAAAATTATTTGTAACTGCCTCCAAATGCAGGAATTTCAGGATGAAATATTTAAACAATAATGTGCAACCTCTCCTCTAAAACTTCTTTGGCAGCAGATGTCTGGATGACAACTAATTCATTCAGTTTTTAAAAAGAGTTTCAAGGCAATCTGTAGCTGATAAACTGGTTACACCCCTACCCTCATTAGGTGAAACTATAATAAACAATAGAATTAGTAGGTTTATGTATAACTTGTCAAAAGGAGTCAAAAATTAAAACATCCTTTCTACATGAAAGTTAGACCCCAGTGACTTACTTGTGTTCCTTGAAAGAGTCAAGAGTAGAGAGACAGAAGTGTCCAAGTATTCCAAGAGTCTCCATCCTCTCCAAAAAGATAATTTTTAATTTTTGTCCTCACCACTTTAAGCTCTGATTATTATGTTGTGAGAACATTTTCTTTCACCATATGTAGCTCCAGATTTCTCATAGCAGTAAATTTGAAAATGTCCTGGGAATTCCTGAATCACGTGATCTCCAGATAAATTTGGGGAGTTTGACGCAACCTCTGTTTATTTGCCAACTAAGTGCTGTTCCCATAAATACTGAGTACCACATATGTATACAGATAAAAAGCATAAAGAGGACAAAATCTGCTGGATTGCACCATGCTAATTTTACCCAGGGATCATCCTGATTCTGTGAAGTGTATGTATCCTAAGACTGCCAGCTACAGTTAGAATAAAACTGAGGATTTTTTTTTTTTTTTTGAATAGGCTATGTCAAATAGAATTAATTTATCATAAACGTATTTCATATTAACCACAAAACATCCATTCAATCATTCTCAGACTTTCTGCTGTTTATAGTAAATCACAGAGAAAAGGCTGCAAGCATTAAATATTTAAGCCATTTAATTCTTCCAGTTACAAGAAATTTGAGGATCTTGCCTTTCCATAAAAAAATCTGTTTACTTATCACTAGCATCTAGCAATTGCATTGATCATCCTGCTTTCCTTGTTAATCATAATAAACGTCAATGAACAGTAAGGTGACATGCGGCATTTTTCTGTCCATCTTCCATGCCATGTCATGCTTTGAGTTCTGGGTGTGAACTTTGTCGCTCCTTTTATCACTTTGTTTAATTATATCTTCTGAGTCTCTCACATGAGTTTTTATTTTCACTATCACAAGGTAGCAACTAGATAAAAAGATTGAAGTTTTTCTTCATTTTTCTGCTTACATCATTGTTCTTTGAGAAATTTCTGTGTGAAGACTTCCATCCAACCCAACAACTCCCCTTTAAGCTTCACCCAATATAGGCTTTTCTTGTCCAGATCTTTACACACGTACCAGTATTTGTATTAATAGTCAGCTTCTGCCGTTGAACTAATAACCTCTCATGAAGCACTCTATTCAAAGACTGCACTGTATTCTAGATAGGTGAGATCTGCTGCAGTTCACTTGTCTGGAAAATCAGTTGTCTTCTCTTAGGAAAGTATCAAATTAGACTCACATGTTCTGTATTTGGTAAAACTGTGTTGTATCTTAACTCATTTTTATTTACTTTCAAATCTCAGGCTCTTCTTCACTTCTCTAATTGTTCCAAAATGTATATTATTAAGGTTATATCAACAACTCTGTAGCTGTTAGATTTTTGTTTTCTTAAATGTACACACATACATGCTACTTTTTTGACTTTCCAGTCGTATTGACCCCTTCCAATTTCACAGATATTCTTGACAGCAAATGAGCAAATTTATATGCAAACTTCTTCAGTGCTTCAGCCTAGAGACCATTAATTTCTAGACAGGAAGTATGATTCTAAATCAGGCATGTAACATAGAAGATTTCTTCTTCTGAAAATCTGACCTGAACTATTGATGGAGAGTACTGTACTCATCTCTAAAATGGGCATACTTCTTCTGCAGTAGAATTCATCTATCTATAAAAAAAAAAAAAAGTAGATAATAATTTAAGTCATTTTATGTCTGAATACATCTCTAAAGTTTCCAAATTCCAATGTATAACAGATGTTAGAAGTATTCCTCAAATGTCTTAAAAAATTGAGGTTTGAAAAATATACCTCACAAAACCTGAATGAGCTCAGTCTATACATTATTCAAAAGCAAGCAAACAAACGAAAAACAACACACACAAAACAAACAAACAGAAACCCAACCAAAAAAGTGACAACAAAACAAACAAACAAACAAACAAACAAAATAAAACCCAACCAACCAAACAATAAAAAGAAAATAAAAACTACTAATCACAGCACTGAAGTACAGGAAGATTTTCAGACATTGGAATACTTAGGCAAACCAAAAAAATGTCAGTGACTAAATGTCAAAGCAGATCAATTTAAATTAGAATCAAGATGCATCTTTTTAAGAATGAAGATGATTAAGGAATGAAATAAAGCCTCAAGAGAAGCAATGATTTTTCTATCAATGTCATCATATCAGAAGCTCATTGGTATGGCAGAGCACAGCAGTCCCAGCTCTAGCAGCATGTTGAAATGATTATTCAACTTTGGAATTTCTAATTGTGTTGTCATACTTCTAGTCCTAGGTCTGGTGAGTTCTGTCACACATTTGGAGAGCCAGCAAGGACAGCTATAGTGACCAGCACTCTCCAAAAGATGTACCTCCCTAAAAATGCTGCAGATCATACTTGTTCAAAAAAGTCAAGGTAGAAGGAGTAGGTAGCAAAAGTATCTAGGCAGCAAAGGTATCTAGGTAGCAAAGGAGCATTTCTCCCTAAACATTTCTAGATGAACTTCTGAAAACTTATGTCAAAGCAGCACTTTAATTAAGTATACAGCACACTTATTAAATATTAAAAAAGCTGGAAGATCAGAGATTGCCAGCATTTATGGAAGAAATCAAAACAAAACAAAACAAAGAAACGAACAAAAAAAGCAAGCTCAGCTGTGTGTTTCAGAAATAAAAGAAACCAGTAAAGTACAGGTACCTCAGAAACAGCATTATAAAAATGTACATGTTCTTGAAATAAAGCATGAGAGAGCATGAAGGAATCAAAACTCAGATCTTTATGAAATACAGGTCCCTCACATATCAGAAAATAGATAGTTTTTAAAAAGTCTTTAAAATCACAGTGTGTATCAACAATGTCTATGAAGAAGAACTACATTTTAGATCATTGCGTTGTCAACCTAAAAGAAGTACTCTAGAGCACAGACAGGATGGAGAAAGAACCCCGTCTACAGAGGCATTTCATCCCATATGACTACCTGTATGTACATAAGATGTGATACCTTTTCTGTTGTGTAAGGAAACAAAGGGTTACCTGTCATAACTTTAATCACTTTTTAAAAGAAAACTATTGTCACTTTGTTTATAGTGGTTACATGCTCACATGGAAAGGAATGGTAACTTCAGGTTACAAATGTACTGAGTAATGAAACTGCTAGGGAATCATCCTAATCACTGGTTTTCTTTGCTGTTGAACAGCTCCTACCAGGCTTTTGGACCATGATGACATGTGCTCACCCAAGAAATTCTTGGGACACAATTTGATACTGTGGAGCACGGACTATTCCAAGTCAGGGACCATTCTCTAAAGATAGTCTGGAGGCAGGAAACCTGTTTTGGACCAACAGAGATTCTACCTGTGTGGGCACAGACTTTTCTGTTCCAGTTTGTTCTATTATCTTTTCCTTACTAGTAAAGGGACATATTCGTTCATCTGCAGACAACTGAAGTCTTTGCTTAATTGCTTCTAATTCTTTTTGTGCTGAAAGATAATAAAAAGGACTGAGCCAGTTTCAGAGTAACACCTGAACTGCACTGAAATAGATGTTCTCTGAAGCAAAAGAAAGAGTAAATATATAGATACAGGTAACATAAAACTCAGAAGACAGACTCAACAAGAAATAGCTACATTTTAATATGAATAAATCTAATAAATATAAGTGCATTTTCCATATTACTGGAAGAAATACTAATGTGGATGCAAGATCTAAGATATGTAGGTGTGTACATTATGTGAAATGGCAGAGTAATAAAAGATTTTCAAACTATTAATTGCACTTTACTTATGCTAAAAGGATGTAAACACCTGATGTGTTTTATACCTGAATCAACATCTTGAATGCTCAAAGGGATGTACTGAAAGCAGTAACAGATTTAGTGATCATTTTGATATTATGTTCCATCTGTTGATTTTTTTCCCTATGTGTTTGCTCTTTTAGTTATTCGAAAAATACACTAAAGTTCAAGTTAGATACTTTAAAAATATGTTCAGATGTTCTAAGTTAAAGTAATCAATTCAATCATATACAAAAATATCCCCTCTATTAAAACTGCACTGTATCAGTGGCAATATCAGAATTCTTTTCTGATTGTTGTTTATTCCATCATTCACCACAAGTGTTATTCAATGTAGAGAAGGTTTTCAACGGTGCAGTTTAGTGTTTGGAATGGAGAATGCAATACACTGTTGCTCAGAAGTAATATAATCCCATATGATCACACAGCCAGGAGAACACCAAAATCTCCCCAGTCTTTTTACACCTGCAAACTGCATTCCTGCAGCAGCTGCCAGCTCAGTTGGGAGCCCCTTCCTGGGTAGAGGTACTGGGATAATGCACAGCACAGGGGGTGGCAAGTGCTAGAGCAGAGGCCCTTCCTGGCAGGGCTCTACCAACAGCTCCATCTCCCTAATTCAAGAAAGCTTGAACTTTTAGGTCTCTAGGTCATCCATAGTATAGTAAACAGTACAAAGTCAGAGATTCAAGCACATGCCATGCCAAGCACTTAGGAATAGTTTATGAAATAGTCAGGGCAAAGGGGTCATCAGGGGGCCATTCACAGAGGCAGAATAGATGAATTTGTTGTGATCTGAGGAGGAAAATATTTTTACCATATAGGTGTAAACCTGATTACAATGCTTAACCTTAAGGAAAAATGGTTCATCTTTGGGACAGAGAACAATCCCTGCCACACTCTATACAGTACCTTACATTTAGTCCTACTGCTTACAGTGGTAGCAGTTCAACAAGAAGGAAGCAGACTCACTGAAAAAAGAAAAAAGTTTTTTGCACGTTTTATTTGTGGCTGATACATACAGCTTCTCAGACAAGAGGAGTTTAAAGTGTTGCTGCTGTTTTCACTATGACGTGAAATTTGAGCCACTATAAAGAATAGATTTACAAGGTAAATATCTCAGTGGACTTATTAAAAAAAATTTAGAACATATCATTCTTATTCAAAATTTATAATGTTGATCTATGAAACTTTTCTCACAGTATTTACAAATTCAACCATTAAAAAGACAAGGAAGAGTGTAAAGTGCATCTCTCAAGTCTACAGTGTACAGCAGCTCACCAAATCAACTGTATCTGTTCTGGTGTTGTGTGATAGAAGTCAGTAACAAATCTGACTTTAGCTTGAGAAACCATTATTGAGATTACATCATTAGCCACTGGAAGGGGGCTGTTCTGGCTTTGCATATGGTCTGTAATTACCCTGAAATGGAATATCTATCATCAGGAAGCTATCTGCAGTATACCCCACTTACAGGTTTCCTATGGCAATCAGCGCTTGGTTGTCCTACTGATGATCTTCTCACTGGCAACACTCACAACCATGGCTGTTCTGTCCCACTGCTTCCTCTTTGAACTTCATATATCTTACACTAAGTCAAATTTCCAAGTGCAGGGACATGATTTGTCCTGCAGAATTTCCAGATACCATGAAATATCTATGCTTTCTCTGCAGATGTGTGTTGTAAACACTCTGCTTATGTCTTCAAGATCTAGCACAATGATTAAGTGACATTTTTGAGAAAGACAAAGAAAATAAAAAATCAGAGTCAGGGCTACGACCTGGAACACTGATCTGGACTTCTTGGTTCAACCCAGGAGTAGAAAGAAGATGAGGAAGAATGTTCTTCAGCAAATTAATTCACTCCACGGAAAATGGACGTTCCCTGGAAAGAGTCAGGGGGAAGAAGGAAGAATAAAAAGGACAAGTTGAGATAGTTGTTTTTCAAAAAGGCAAAGATTTCCTTGAGAGCTAAAGAATATGTTTATAAGTTAGCATAGAGGCCTGAACAGAGAAAATGTTTTGTTCAAAGATGAGGCAATACTTTCAAATAAAGCTACCTGTGAAGCAAAAAAAAAATCTTTCTGCATAAGGTGCAGTTTTTGACCAGAACTTCACAATCTGCAGGTTATGCTGATGAGAAATATTGAATTTAAAAAATATTGCTGTTCATAGCCATTACAATGTGAAATATGCCATGGATACTGAATAGCTATTATAAGGATTCACCACTGATTTTGTATTTGAGTAAGAAAAGTAACATACTTGATGAAACTTACAGTCTAGATGATGCATTATTTTAATTCCTGTTTAGTTCAGTTTCTGATCATAGACCACAAGCCATTTACACTAGACTCTATCAAAACACAGAACAAAATGCTGTTCCAAAACACTTTGAGTTTTAAACATAAACTAAATCGTAACAAACGGGCTAGTAGTGATAGAGATTCAGAACCCATGATCTGTATTTATTTGAGTGCTATTTTGAGCATCACTTAGAATGTTGGACATTTTGTTCAATGTCTGTTTACAATTTGTCATATTCCATAGTGTGGGATGCTTCAAAATTAAAACGCTTTTCCTTAAAAAAGTGTTGTTTCAAGAGCCCCCATAGTTGTACCAGACAGTTGTTCTGAAAAGGATAGTGTAATCAAGAGGACTTTAACCTTTTCGTCCTGGAACTGACATCTGGCATAGAAAAGTTTAAATGTAATCACTTGCAGACAGGTCTGCCAAAAATTATCAATTAGTTAAGGCTGGGAAAGGAAGAAGGAGTTAGAAATTAATTTGATGAGACTTAAGCTCTGGCCAACAGTCATTCTTGGGAGATAGCTGCCACTTTCATTTTGTGTAACATCAGAAAGCTCTTTAACTCTCATTATAATATCAACTTAATAAAACAATTTTCATATGTAAATATAACATATTGACATATCCTTTGCAATATTTCACTGCTCTTTTATGAAATGAAAGGTACTTCCAGGATCATTTCAATTTAAACTATCTGCAGCTGTTCATTTGAGGTTTTTCTTCAAGACCATGAGACAATAACCAGATGTGTTTAGATAGCTTTTACTTATTTGTCATGTGCATGCCCTTGAAAGCATGTTGACAGAAACAGCCCACTTAAATTACAATTTTTGAAAGTATTATGTAAGAATTCAAGCTACTTGTTAATTAAATGAATAAGAGAATCTTCTGAGCCCCTGAAACAGTCTGATAATAAATAAAAGGGTCCATTTCCCGATCCTTAGGCAAATGACACAGCATGGCTTGAGCTCTAATGCTACATTCTCCTTTTTCTCCTCACTTGCAGAGTGGGCGGCCCATCCTGCTCCAGAGCTATGTCAATCATATGCTAGCAGATAAACTATATGGGCAACCATGTACCAGTTCTCAAATTTATGCCCTGGCCTTGTTTACTTCTCTAGTCCAGATGCAAGTAATATAAAAGCATTAGCTTTCTGAAGGAAAAAAAAAAAAAGTAAACGAAAAATTTTTACTTTAAGGTAATTTTTTGTAGTAGCTACATAAGATACAGCCTCATGTTACAGCCTCATGTTACCTTAACCAGTACAATCTAGGTTTTTCAAAACTGAACAAGACATTAAAGGTATGCCTATAGAATACCTTGTTTTGAATAGTATATTTCCAGCATTTCACTAGATGTCACACTTAAAAACAAATACACAGCAGCAGAGAGAGAAAAATGAGGAAACTATAGAGATATGAAGTGGTAATAAAAGCAATGCAGCTAGTTCCTGACATGATTGTGTCTCCTGAGTATCACAGTCAATTGGAATTTCACCAGACATCCACTTCAAATGTGACAGCTGCCACTGGAAGCTTCCAGGAATTAAAAGGTTGGCAAGATATTGTATCATCTCCTACTCTTGTCTCCACATCTATAATTGGGATTAAATCCACTTCTATTTCATGGACTTAAAAAAAAAAAGATAGAAAAAAAAAAGGAAAAGAAAAAGGAGAAAAAAGAGAAAAGAAAAAGAAAAAGGAAAAGAAAAAGAAAAAGAAAAAAGAAAAAGAAAAAAAGGAAAAGAAAAAGGAAAGAGAAAAAGAATTAAAAAAAAGTAAGAGCAGAAAGAATACATGAATAATTGTAGTTGCTTCCCCATCTTCGTCATCTTCTTGCTATTCTTATATTGCTTGCATGTTAAAACTCCTTATTTCAGATAGAACCCAGACATGGTAGCCTGGCACAAACTGCTACCCATGGGTCCATCAGTCATATTAGTTCACATGAAAATGCAAACAGCATGGAATGAAATTAAGTGTGGAGCTTCATACACTGACTGAACATGTCTAATGTCACCACTGATTTACTTATATGTGCTGTCAATCTATATAGGCAATATACAAAAAGTAGGAAAACTTTTAGAGGCAGCCTGATTTTCAAGTTTGGTGGTACTCCGTTTACTTAGACACAAATAAACAGTAATTGAATAACCATGTGCATATTTCCCATGCTAATTAACTTCCCATGGGCTTGATCCAATTTCAACTCAAGCCACTAGGAATCCTTCCACTTTCTTCAATGGCAGTTGGCCCACATCCTAAATAAAAATATGTTAAAGGATTAGAGCACACAAGGGAAAAATGGGCATAGGTTGTACTGCAAGCATGGTGACAAGATAATCTCAACAAGAAATGAACAATATGATAAACTGCAAACCACATTTTGTATTTGAAGACTCAGATTTACAAAGTGAAGCACACAACTTATTGCACTGAAAAATTAATTACTCTGTTGGCAAATTTAATCCTTCAGGTCAGACGAACCTTGCCTGTTCCAGTTTAATAATATCTCCACCTTATTGATCAGGTAATTTCAGTGGGATATTTGTTCACATAGAGGTTTTACTTGTGAAATTGAGTTTTTTTCAACTGGAAGGGGGTTGGGTTGGACTTTAGATTGAGCGAAATTGGAACAATAGGGGCTTTTCATCACTGAAACAATGAACAGTAACGACAATTGTGGTTGGATGTAGAAGATTGATTTTCATGTGCCTCTACTTCCCAAATGTCAGTCTGACAAGAAATAATTTGTACTAATCAAAATGCTGACAAAATCTCTTTTTATTGACAATTTTGGTCAATATAATTCACAATACCAAAACTGTATGTTTTTCAACAAACTAATCAGAATATCAGCCATCTCTAGCCACAACAGATTAATCACTAATATTTGTTCACTTGCACTGTGTTAATATTAAAAGATAAAAACCCTGCCATCTACAGTAATAAATGACCACCAGAGCAGACAATCAAAATGATGCAGTCTTGTTCTATGATATAGCAAAAATTAGCTTTAGAAGAGTTATGTACTCAAGCATAACTAGTAAGGAGCAGAATGCAGGTCACCAGCTAATACATTGGTTCTGAATTTTATGTATATATTACTACTCCATATATTATGACCTAAAAGAGAAGCAAAAAAAAAAAAATTTGGAAGGCCATCTAGTGTTATTCAATTGAAATGCAAGGTAATATCTTCAAATACATGTACCTGTTCTCTCATAGAACAGCTAGAAAAATCACAAGTACTCGCTTTTGTTTCAAAATAAACTGATCATCACCACCTCCAGAACACCACTGACATTTTGCAAGGAAAATGTATTCAATTTATCTGCCAATTAACATTAAAATGTCAAGATGTAATAAAATATAACTTTACAAAATAGGAAACTGGGAAGGTGGTGTGATACCAAATCTGAGAGAGACAATCCACTCATAGTATAGCAACATAGCAATGGCAATATGTTAACTGTAAATGTGCTCTGAGCCAAAAAGTATGTCCATTTTATAGCTATTACAAATGTGAGGGAATGGAGAAGTAAATAAATACTATCTATGATACCCATCTTAATTTCTTTCCACTAAAAACAAATGCACAAATACCGTCACTCTCTGTAAGGCCAGAAAGAACGGCTCTGATTACCTGTTCTTGCTTTATAAAATCATCCAGGCTGTAGAACCTCTATGGACTCATTATATATACAGCACATATAAGAAAATAATGACTTTCACACATGTCTTTATTCTTGTTTTATCTGCGCATGAAAATACTGTCATACATGTGATACTTTAACTTTCTGTTTTTCAGGTAAACATTTATTGTAGTGAGAAAATAAACTGAAAGAATCATTGTAATACAGTAGTAACTGTGTCTTCTTTACAGCATACTGCTCACTTTTGCTCTTGTACTGTCCTCTCTTTACTTCAGAAATGCCTGGAGTCAAACAAATTACCTTAGTATTTATCTAAGATTATACACCAGGCTAATGGCTATGGCAGCCTTATATTTAAATTAAGAATTTAAATTTTACAGCTTCAGGCCTATGATGCTATATAAAAATTCCTATTAAAAGTACATCTGCTTTCAGATTTGACTAATGAACTCACAGTGGAAGACCTAGGCTTTCATTGACAACTGCAATGATGGACTATCATGCTTGTGCAATAGCCACCCAAACCAACTATCAACAGACACAGCATCCACCTCCCAACCAACTTTTGTCTTAGAAGGACAGTTTTCACTCCCAGAAAGGGTCTCCATTGCCTTTAATGGCAGTAAGCCAAAACTAGGTTATAAAAGTCAATTCTGCATGTCATGTGAGAGTCCAGGGAAATACCAACTGGTTACAGCAGGTGCTCTGCTTAGTGACACATGCTTACATTCCCATCAGCCTAGCTGTAACCTTGTCACATATACCAATGTGTTCTGTTCCTGTTCAATCCTTTCTCCTCTCCCACCAGCTGTAAAGATCAAATCCATCAGTGTCACAACTCTGTTCTCTGTTATATATGAAAGTAGTCACCTACTTTCAAAGTAGAGTCTGGACACTAACAAAAGTACAAAATGTTATCTCCCTATCCATTTTTTCTCGTGTCTTTCTCACCACTTTATTTACATAAGTCTCAGTACCATTCTTCACGCTCGCCAAATGCCTGTCACCCAGAGGGCTTTGCCTATTTGCCACAATCAGTATAGAGTACATTCCCAGTGAACAATGAGGTAGAAAGATAAAACATTTGCTCTGCAAGAAAGTGACCTCAGGGGTTCAGGACAGAAGAGTCTCTAGGGTACTTTGCCAAAGTAGTTAGTCTCATATGAGGACATCTGCTACTGTGTTATATAACCAATGCTACATTTTCAGTAGCTTTCAGGTCATTTTCAGTAGCTGTCTTAGTGCTTTTGAGAAGCCGGGTCCTGCTGGAAGAAGAGTTTCTGCCCTCCCTGGGTGTCAATTTAGCAAATGCAACATCTACCAGACTAGGCCAACCATGCCAAGGAGGAACACAATACTCTGGCAACCAGCATACCATACTAAGTCCTAAGAGAGACGGAACTACTCAGAGGTCAACTTCTTCCCAGAATATGACTGAGATTACTAGATCTATTGCTAACTAGGCTGTGTCTTAGATGGGGGAATCTGGGAATTACTAGGCTTTAGATCACCTCCCCAGGAAATAGCAATTGTAACAAAAACAGGGGTTCATGAATCACTAGTCTCCTTCATTTAACATTTCCTAGTCCTGCCTTTTCTTCATCTGCATTTTACACACTAGCCTTTCCCTCTTCCTCAGCCCACAGAGGCAGACACACAGTCTCTGGGGCTAATGGTCCTGGATTTAATTCCATATCCCTCCATATCTGTCCTTGCAAACTACCAATGTTTGTCCCACAAACTATAGAAAGATCTGTCATTCCAAGCTTATTTCAGGCCCCTAGAGAAAGAATAATCCTAACATACTGTGGTTAATAAATTCTTGAAATAGTGCTTTATCTGGCAACAAAATACAGGACATAAATTCTTCTACTCCTGAGACACTGAAGGTTAGAAATCCTGTCAGTGACTGACATGTCTCTGTCTTAACTCATGCACAGCCATCTCCACTTTGGATTTTCTCCAATTCCATTTCCAAAAAGGGATTATGCCACAGAGATTATCTAAGTGGTGGGAATACCTACTGTGTAAAGCAGTAAACAGGGATGCAAGGAGCAGGCACAGTGATTCAGAAGTGGTTTTGGACATGAACTTTCTATGCTGCTTTCTACAGAGCAAATGTGGGTGATTCAGGCAAATGAATGTTGGGTAATGAGCAGATTTGAGTTATCCTGAAGAACAGAACAGGTAACATCTTCTGATGAGTTCTTTTTTTGTTCTGAGTAAAAAGTATGGCTTCAAAAATACACTTAAAATCTGGATTTATTTTAAAACTAAGTCTTAATCTGTCTTTCCCCAAAATATTTGGTTTTGAACTAACCATGCTCAGCCATGTTCTACAGTGGCTGATTGCTTTCAGAATATTTTAAGCTTGCATCATAAGCAGAAACATCTTGAGGATTTTATGCATTACATTGAGAAAAAGAAGCTGAACAATAATTTCTTACCCAACCTCTTTGTTTGAGAAGAGCACATACAACATCTCATATATTTTAGTAAACTTGTATAGTATAAAGTTTTTCATCTGACGTACATCTCATTGTTTTCTATTGGAAAAAGACCTTGTCTCCAAAATTTCTAATGATATCATGTCTGGGCTATGAGTTGAGCATGGAATCTGTTTTCTTTCTTAAGGGTACACATACAATTGGACAACTTTTGACAAGCATACAAGGATATATTGCATGTGACTTCGCAGATAGGTCATAACTCCAAAGGTAGTCCTCCAAAGATCTTCTTGGCAAACCATGTATGTGAATTTGGTACTCTGTAGGCTCCAAAGGGTCTGCACAGACAGTACCAAGATTTGGACTACTTTTACTAGTGTCTTAGTGCTAATACACAATCTTATTGCACAGTAGGATTTTAAAGACCAGAAACCAAACCACCCATGATGTTCTAAGCAACACAGACAAATCCAAGCTGTGTAACTTTCTAAATTCATAGTGCATAGTGTATCATTATATGCAAGAAAAGCAAATGAATGTATAGCTAGTTTAACAATATATGTACCTTAAACATACTCCATAACTATGGCCTATATTTCTTTCAAAGTTGTACTGGGATTTTATTTCTAATAATAGCAAACAAGCCAAGGTTTCTAAGTCTGTACATTAGTCTCCTCTACCACCATAAAACATGGTTTAATTCAGGATAGAAGTGAATGCATTGTTCATGTGACAGATATGCTCCACAGACATTTAAATATGCTTTTGGACATTTATGTAACATTAGCAGCAACTCAAGTATTAGCTGTCCATGCAAATGAGCAGATATTTCAGTCTCTGATAGCCACCCATGTAAGACAGGCGTGTGGCAGTGCCTTGTTCACCTCACCCATGTGAGGATTCTAAGATGTTTTATACTGATACTGAATTTTTTGATGTAGGAAGCTAAATTATTTAGAAATTGAAAATGAAGCACTACTGTTTTTAACACATCTGCATGATAGCAAATTTATCACTCAAATTCTCATCCTTGTTAAATGTCCTCTCCACTCAGACTTTCAAAATACCAATATCTTCCCCCACGCTCACCTTCCTCAAACTTTCTTCCCTTCTTGGATCAGAGTACGAAGTAATAGCACAGGGCAACAACAGATCATAAGTAATCTCTTTCCTGAACCCGGCTCAACAGACAAGCATCAATGAGCTTGCCATTTGGAGGTATTTGTTCAAAGCAGTTGTTAGTAAGCGCACGGCTTGCTGCAGCTCTAGGAATTACCCTCAGGACTCCTGGATTCATGCCCAACCTCTCCATGTGAACTTCCCTGAAAATAAAACACCAGAAAGTATAAAAATGTATTGACTTGTCTCAGGAAAGATTTGCAGGCTGCTTGCTTTCTTGTAAAGTAAAAAATAACAAGGTTGATGTGAGCAAACAGAAAGACATAAAGAAGCTAAAACCGTCAATAAAAAGACAAAGTATTTTTCAGCTGAAAGTCATTCCACTGGGGATTATCTCTAAAAGCAAGCTTTGGTTTTTGACATCATGTTTTTAAAAGTTGCTTGGACTTTTCTTTTTAAAAATGTGATTATTTACAAAACTTCATGAAAAAGAGTATCAGAGAGCATCTCACAGAAATTGTTATTTCATTATTTTAAAATCATCCAGTAGTTGTGCATGTGTGAACAAAACTACATGCCTGTGATGCTTACACTACTGAGGAGACTAGACTTGAATTGTCTGGATAACTACTAATTCGTGTTTTCTTATAAATCCTGTGTTGGGGAAACAAGCTTACCCTTGCAAAGAGAGACAGTGTTTCTGCATTGGAGTCATTCTGTTCTGTATTCAGTGCTCACTCTGCCAATTATTTTAATCCCAAACAATAATTCATATTGCTTAAAAGTAAGCTAGTGAATGAAAATCAATGCAGCTATGCTTCATCCATTGCCTTTGATTAAATTGGGTTCCCCTACATTAAAAGAATATTACTAACAACTTGAAGTGGACAAAGCCATAGCTCTAATTAGTTATAACATAATTGTTTTAGGTATGATTTTTATTTCATATGGCAGCCATCTTGCTTTAACTTAAAAAAGTAGAACAATCAAAATTTTTAAAGAATCTGATTCTTAAAAAACTGTAAAGAGACCTTATACTTGCCATCATGGATTTAAGTATACATACATAACTGGAAAAATATTGCTGGATATCAGGACTTATCAGCATATTACAGACTGGGTAAAACATCTACCCTACTCTGTACAAATAAGCAACCAAAACCTATAGAACCAAAACCAAATATATGAATAATGGAGATTTAATTCTCAGAGTTTCCAAATTTAGTTCTTAAAAATAATATAAAATAATAAAAACTCTTTGCCTTAGTATTTCTAGAGCACTGTAAAGGTGTTGAGTTTATTTTTCATAAGGAAGTAGTTCTCTGAAAGGACTGGTGGTAATCTTTTCTTTCTAACCAAAGTTCCAACCTATTAATGTAGCTGTTTTCTCCCAGAATGTGACAAAAGACAATAGTGCAGTGGGGAATCTTCCAGGAGGTTCTGCATGACCTCTGTAGCTGCATCTGCCCCTTGGCAGGTATTATTTGCAACATCTTGACAGCATTCAGCATCATACCTCTCCCGTGAAAGAGAAAAGCTAAAGCTAGGAACAGCTGTAGAACTAGCAAATTCCAAGGTATTGCTACTTTTCATGACAAACATTCAAAGCAACAAAAAATAGTCCAATTGACAAGAAAATAAACTTGAAATTTCTATTTCATTTGCACTGAACATTTTGTGCTTCAAGAAGTGCCAGTTCTCTGGAGTTTGCTTTCAACTTTCAGTAACTACCTTGTTTTCTGTTTTTTCCTTCATCAAGAACATAAATACAAAGACATTGAAATTAAAGACTGGTTTTGCAGTCTTTTAAACAGGCTATTGATTAAAAGGCATCAGAAATCTCATAAGGTGATAATATCTGTTTAACTTCTAGTTTTACTGGCAATAAAACATGATTTGATAAATATAGTTGGAATACAGGAGATTACCTTCAGAATAAACCACTGTTTCAGAATAAATGACTTTTTTTTAAAAAAATGGGATACTCCTTATTCCATAATAATTAAAAAGATGATGAGTATTTTTGTCTATATATTATAAATAAAGTATCTGTTCCTATATTGAGTGAATGAACTAGACCATGGTTCTCTAAAGAATTTGGTTTGCAGATTGTTCTTTTAAGGTCAACTGACTTATAAGTGAAATGAAGCATGCATGTGACAGTATATTCAGTAAATGTATCTTACAGTTTGTTATCAGCACATTTAGAGCATATATTAATAAATTGTCTGTTAGAATAGATTATTTTTCATGTTATTAAAAAAGTAATTAAGAGTAATCTGTGATAGGGTGTAATTAGTATTATCAAGAAACTATTAACAGCTTTAAGATTGCTATTGTTCTACTATAAAATCAATATTTCTATTATTTTCAAAGTAGGAAGACTAGAAGATATGATATTTTATTAAAACTAATTACATGTATATTGGCGTATATCTTGTAAAGACAACTTAAAGAGACCCAAAATTAATTTAAGCGAAAAAATTATTCTACTTTCAGGCAATTTATAGTCATGCTGCACTTCCCAGCAAGTTTTAGCTGGATGAGATCCTAAAGTTGTACATCACTTTTTAGGAAAGCCGCTCTTCCTTTTGCACTCCAGGATGCTACACACTTGTTTCCTTAGTGATAAAATTAATGCCCAGAAAAAGCTGGCTGCTATTGACATCTTGAGCTAATCTGTGCCTGTTGTTAATATGACCACAGTCAATGTTTAATTTATGGTTCAATAATACTTAAAGGGTACAAACAGATGTGAGCCCATTGTACTTTTTGATGCATATATTTACAAACAGTCCCTCTGCTTAAGGTTGTACAAAAGGAAGGTTGCAGTGTTTCACAAGGCCTCATTAAAGCCAGTGAAGGTCTATCTGCATCAACTCATCATGGCTAATTGACAGTAGAAGAAGAAAAGTGGGGTGAAAGCTACCATATATATCTTTATTGTGACAAGTAACAGAGTCAACTATCAAGATTACCCAACACTCCTTAGCATAAACATTGATTTCTGTTTGTGTATAATTTGTCCACATTTTAATAATATGTTCCATGTCACATTGAAAAATTCTGGGGAAAAAAAATATCAGTTTAAATTAATTTGTCCAACTCTAAAGATGGAGAAAAAGAAGTCTAAACTGTTACGTTTATTCCAAAATCTTTTTCTATCAAGACATCTGCCCACCCTGTAATTTGAGACAGGGATTCAAATTTCAGTAGGGTTGGATTTTGAGTCAGTGGTGTACATTTAACTATATGTGAAAAAATACTAAAAAAAATACTGATATCAAAAATAACCAATAGAATAGGTAATGAAACCAGTGTTCCTGCAAACTGTAGGATCCCTTCCAGAGACATCAATATAAGAATGAACAAGTCTTTTTCTGCCTAAAAGCATGGAAAGGAAACCAGTCCGACAAGAAGATGTGTGGAGAACATTAGAAAAATAAAACTGGCTAAGGAAGAGAGAGAATGGGAACAAAAAGGATAAAAGGAAAATGACAGTGATAAAAACAACAATCAGTAAGATTCAAAAGGGGGCCAGAGTCTGGGAGACATAACCAGCATTCAGAATAGGGGAAGAAAGCAAGGAAGTGAATGGGGATGGGGAGGGATCACAGAAAAAAATGAGTAATAACTGTGATAGTATAAAGGGGGACACTAAATAAAGAGGCTTGCAAACAAAGATTCTGGAAAAGACTGAATAGACAGTGGAGCAGGATTGTTTGGAACTTAAAATTACAACAGAATCTGGGAAGAAAATGACAGAACACATTTGTAAGAGTATGTGTAGAGCTCATTCTAGGATAAGGGAGAGGGAGAGAGACAGAGATTATAAATTCTCCCTGCTTCTTTGTAAAAAAAAAAAAAAAGGCTTCTATGGGGAACCAGGAAAACATTGGTACTCCAGGGATTGTTACTTAAAAGATAAAAGTCTTCATACCACATCACCTTTGAGATACCAGTACTAGCTTTTACCAGGAATCCCAATGTGTGTTTGCAGGGGAAATGTTAGATTCCAAAACTTTCTTAAGCAAACAGAATTCAACATCCTTTCTGGAAGTGGGAAGGGGAAGGTATGAACATGTCTTTCTGGAGTCACAGCCTCTTAAGAGTCTGAGGCAGACCAGTGTGACCTGCTTACAAAAGCATCTTCTCCCAAAAATGAACTGCTTTCATTTTTAAAAATAAGTAGCAGTTGTCAAAGGGGACAACATTAAATTTTGTTTCTATATAACTTTCTCTATTTGTCATCCATTTAATTTGTAGTAGGTCATTGTCAAAATCCTTCATTCTAGCTTTTCCTAAGATTGGATATTTTGCTTTGAACATAAAGAAATACCTAGTTTTGCTAGATTTGTGGGTATTTACATCCATACTACATGTATATTTGGATGCCCAGACCAGCATTCTGGTGCATTATTGTGCGCACAAATGAGTAGATTATTCAGTGGATACCAGAAACTAGTGAATCCTGGTTTCTGGTGCACTACTTCGTTGTGATTAACTGACTAAAATTTATGAATTTGCAGGCCCAATTCATAGCTGGGACAGATAGTAACATGTAAATTAATTTTTCCCAGTAGTACTGGAAAAACTTGCTTCTTTATCATGCTGCTTGTTTTCTTAAAACATTTCTTAAAACATTCTTAAAACATTTTCTTAAAACATAACAAACATTAAAACACAATGATCTCCTCCTTGCCAGGTTCAAGTAAAGTAGATCTAAATTTGCTAAGAAGAACTGGTATAGAATAGGACAGCTGATCAGCTGTATTGTCTGAGCCTTGTCTCCATAGGAACACAGACTGAGAAGCCATGTCCTCTATTCAAAGAGATGATGCCCAGGACAGCTTTGCCTTTGAGGTAGATCACTGAGCTTTTACAATATAAATGTCAAAATCTGATTTTGAAAGGTATTGTTGGTAAAAAAAGAAAAAAAAACAAAAAAAACATTTTCACTAAAAATACAACATAACAATTTCTGTTTGCTGAAAGTTTCAGGAATGACACTACTTATATTCAGTCAATGACTTCACCTTTGGCTGCTGTCTACCTAAAATATTGTTTCTAATAAAAAGAGCCAAATAAATGGAAATGGTCTAGTAACTTCAAGTTACTTTTTCCCGGCCCTTGTTATAGTCTCAGAAAGCTTCGGGATCCATATGGATCTGCTCAAAAAGCTTAGATTTGCCAGGTTTTCTATGAGGGTCTGATAAGGCATCAGGTAAGACAGACATGCGTGCATATTGTTATTTTACAAATCTCTTTTCTCTCAGAGCCTTAGGTCCAGTATTGAAGAAGAAGAAAAGAAAAAAAAAAAAAAAGTTTATAATAGTCCTTAATTATTACTGCTTCTTAATCTCCTAGAAATAAGAATGACAGGAGCCACTATTCAAATCGGGAATATAAACACTATTCAAAGGAAGATAGACTTATGGAAACGAAGGAAACAAAAAACAACAAAACAACAAAAACATTTCTAAACTTGGATAAAGAACAAAACCAGATAGTCGAAAGGATATGGTCAGAGGTGATGAGGGTACAAACATCCCTATTAACATCTTCAAAAAAATGATCTAAAAACCAAAATTGCACCTACTATTTGTCCTATCTAAAACCTTACAGTGTTATAATGTCTTGAGATTCATTAATGTGAATGCAATCTATAGGAAATCAAACATATTTAAATGACTATTAAATAAAATTGCAAAGGGCAGCTCTACAATCCAGAGAGATTTGTTACTGGGATGTTGTTCTGTTTCCACAAAAAAATGAAGAACTTTAGAGGAGGAAAGTTCACTTCTGTGTGATTATATGCATTATTAGAAATTAATCCTTTGATACTTGTTGTTGTTGATAGCATAAAAAAAAAAATTAAGAGATCCTAATAGCTAGGTTTTTGTTCTGAAGATCAGTCTATCACTAAAACTCAAAGACAGTTTTCAACTCATGCCTTAAGGTATTTGTCACAGAATTTCTGAGGTCGGAATAGACCTCCAAGATCATCAAGTCCAGCCTGTGACCCAACACCAGGACATCAGCTTGACCATGTCACTAAGCACCACATCCAATCTTTCCTTAATCACATCCAGGGATGGCTCCACCACCTCCCTGGGCAGTCCATTCCAGTATCTAACCACCCTTTCTGTGAGGAAGTGCTTCCTAAGATCCAGCCTAAACCTCCCCTGGTGCAGCTTCAGGCCATGCCCTCTCATCCTGTCACTAGTTGGCTGGGAGAAGAGCCCAACCCCCACCTGACTACAACTTCCTTTCAGGTAGTTGTGGAGAGGGATAAGGTCCCCCCAGAGTCTCCTCTTCTCCAAGCTGAACAACCCCATCTCCATCAGCCTGTCCTCATAAGACTTTCCCTCCAATCCCTTTCCCAGCCTCGTAGCTCTCCTCTGGACCTACTCCAGCACCTCAGTATCCTTCTTGAAGTGAGTGCTGCAAATAGTACATGAGGTGAGGCCTCACCAGTGCTGAGTACAGGGGCGAATTACATCTGCTGGCCACACTATTCCTGATACAAGCCAAGATGCCATTGGCTTTCCAAGACACTTGGGCACACTGCTGACTCATGTTCAGCTGGTAATCAACCAGTACTCCCAGGTCCCTCTCTTCCTGGCCTTTCTCCAGCCACTCATCCCCCAGTCTGTAACACTGCTACTGTGGCCAAAGCATAGGATCCTACACATGGTCTTGTTAAACCTCATATTATTGTCAAAGCAAATAGTAGAGACTAACATATTTAACTAATTCCCAATTAGAAAATAAAAGCTTTAAGAGAAAGGGATAAAGAATAAGTAATGAAAACAGTCAGATTTTTGCAGCCTGTTGTTTCACAAAGACTGCCTGTTTGAAATGCTGGGAAGTAGCCCTAGAGGCAAAATTTGGAAATAGTGTGTGAAGCTCTCAAACATGTATAAGCTGTGGACACATTGGTAAGATGTATCAAACATTACAAATATACTATGGCATCAGTTTATTATGAATCTTGGCCCAGATCACATGATATCTGTCTCCTTGCTCTATCATTATGACCCATGATTTATACTGGGACACTAGTTATGAACAAAGGCTGCTAGTAAGGGCTGAACAAAACTAAATATGATAGGAAAAAAAAAAAAAAGAGCTAAACAAACTGTTTTCCTTGAAATTCTTAGTAACAGTCACTCCTCATAAACAGCTAGTGCTAATCATCATTTCAGAAGTAATGTACCAGGAAAAAAAAAAAAACAATGAAAAGAAAAATATATTCCTATAACAACTTACATGATCTGTGATATTAGGCCATTATTACCTATAACTTCCAATTCCCAAGGAAGGTTCAGCTCTACAGCATTGAACAGTACATGGCCAAGTATCCTGCAATTATATATGACTATGAACAATTATAGCCAGTATACCTGGACTTAATGTACTGTAAATCCATTTATTTTATAATTACTGGATTTGTAATGGAATTATTAAGGTAGTAACTGAAACATGTAGTGGTACTAGGAATCTACAGGAAAAATGATGTCTCTGGCATCCTCAGACTTCAATTAATGCCTGTCTAAGCTAGAACACAAATTAATTGGACAAGTTTTAGTAAAAAAAATTAAACAAACAATCAAACAAAACCAAACAATAACAAAAGAAAAAAAAAAGACAACAAAAAAACACACCTTAATGCTACAATAGTAGTCCAAGTTCTTCTGAATTCTTTTATTCCCAGAAATTTTCCAAACAATACACATGACCACACAGAGAATTTTGCTCTAATGCCACAATAGGAAGATCAACTGAGTTTTTAATGCAGAACCTCCAGATTCAGGAGGATGTATGTGTAGTTCAAATTGAAGATCTTGAATCTATATCTCAGGCCTTAATGAGAACTTATTAATTGAATTTATGAGATATAGGGCTATTACAAATCAATACTGTAGTCTGTGCTTTTTTTATCACATTCTAGATTGTGTAGATTCTATTTACTTTTATTATTCTTTCCTAGCACTGGATTTTAGACAGAAAGATGATGTATGACTGGTTCTGTTTCAATAATTCACTTTGTGATAATAACTGCCAGCAAAGAAAGTGAGAACTTTCTGTATGTATTAGCTAAGATAAGGTCCTGTGGTAGCACAGACAGTCTATACTGGGGAACACTTTCAGGTCCCCAGTGTCTCTATACTGAGCAATCTCTGTTCCTGAAAGTGAAAATTGTATTCACACAACACTGAATCTGAGCTTAAATATTTCCAAACAAACACTACAGTGTAGTGATAGTGGCTGTGGTGTTTCTGCAGCCAAGGCATAATTCATCTGAAACCCAGATGCATTGCTTGCAGGTAATTCAGATCACTGTGTATGAAGTTCAGGAGTGAAAACTTCATTGTTCCTTGCCCTGTTTATTTCTCAACCATGTCTCATTCCTTCCTGCCGTAGATAATTCCCACTCCCAAGTTTTTAATGAAAATACACAGAATAGAGCTCCACAGGTCTTACAAACTCTAGTCACACACTCTTGCTTTTCATTCTCCTTTCCCTCATCCCCTTACTTCCCCATCTTTTGTGGCTTGTTTACTGCTTGCTCTCTCTTCTCCTGTTCGTCGTCTGCTTCTCCTTAGAGATACTATTATGTCAGTAGAAAAGTGTTTGTATGAGTACATATTATCCCCCTGACTGCAGGAATATGTACCACAATAAAATTCATTTTATCAGCAACTTTTGCATCTGTACTAAGTAAAAAGTTTGTCCAATCAATAGTCATCTCTCTCTCCCTTGCTTCTCTTCTCTTCCCTTTCCTTTTTTCTTTTTAATCTCCACCCTGTCTCCCTCCTTTCCAGTACCAATTAAAATACTTAGAAACCTCTGTGTTTGGCAGTTTTGTTCTGTATAGCAGAGGTCAGGTTAAATCACTTACACAGTGTAGAAACCTCAGGTTGCCCATCATTAGTCCGGGATGAAAGAGGGGGCAGGACCTATCCAGTGGACCTTTATGAAGGGAACAGACTTGTATGCCAATTATGACCTGTGTTACTCCCATTCTTATTCTCTTTCTCAGCTTGTACAGATCATATTAACTCTGATCTTCCACATTTTTCCTCATTTTAATGTCCCCTGGAAATTTCCAAGAACAGTTAACTATTGCACCCAGATGCAAGACTGACAAAAGTAATATTGTGGATGAAAGAAGGGTGTAGGAACTACAGACTTCATGTAAAAAACCCAACCAACAAAAAAACCAACAACAACAAAAAAGTGAAGCACAGAAAAAAATATGTAGGGGTCTTTTTTTTATTAGTCTTATATTCAGTACTAAAGAAACACTGTTGTATATGTTACAGGGTGCCTTATCATGCCACAAAATTCTATCTGAACAGAGAGAGGAATTGTATCTAATAAAACTAATGATTTTTGTATAAATTACACCAAAATAAATGAACTAGAAGAATTTTATTAAGGTTACAGATGCAGGTACTCCAAAAGATACTAAAAGTGAAGACTGGGCTTAACTAACAGTCTTATTTTTAGTTTCTTGAGGATTTACAGCAGAGCTTTCATTCACTTGACCACTTGCCCTGTTTTTCCCAGATCCACTCCAGGATAGAGCTCTGCATGAAACAGGACTCCACACAACTAATTTTACTCACTGACCAAGAGCATGGGAATGATCTTAGAGGTTGGAGGTTAAGAGCAATCAAAAGAGAAATTCAGACTTTGGTTCTTAGTCATACTATTATTTCAAGTTCTCTGTAGAAAGTGGTAGAATTTCAATAGGACAACCCAAAGCACACCGAGACTTAAATATATTCACAACTCTTGGGGTTAGAAGAGCCACTCTTAGTATTGGCTTTGGGAGGAAAAAAAAAACTTGTAAGGATTATGTCCTTCAAATTCTAAAAAACATCAGCCTTTTCTTATGCATATTTCATAAATATGCATATATATATGTCATGAAGACTAAAATGTACTGTATACTAAATTTGATCTGAAATTGCAGTTTCAATTAATCTTAATCTGAATTTTTTACAAACAAATACCTTGCTGAAAAGTATTTTCCAAGTCCTGTTGGCACTGAGGAAGTATAGGTTTAAAATCTATATCAGTTAATCAGAGAAGATAATCTCTGTTTTAGTTGACATTATCTGGTAAAAAGCATCAGAAACTTGTTATCGTATGATTTTTATCTGGATACTTTAATCTGGATTTTTATAGAATAGCATGCTCCAGACTTCATGCCACCATTTTACCTCATAGTGTACTAATAAAAAAAAAAAAAAAAAAAAAAAAAAGACTATTCCCAAAAGAATGACCGTATTTAATTCTCTCAGAATGGTCAGTCCTGCAGGTGGTTTGCAACAATTTTTTTTTCATCTAGTGTCTCTCCAGCCTATCTGTGAGCCTTACTGTGCACTCCATGCTTGCACACACTAACAGGAGGGTCCCATTCTCAGGAATTTCTTGTCTCTACCTTAATTAATATAATTAACCATAATGGTTCCATGAAGCCCAGAAGAATTAGTCTCTCTCACTATGAAAAATAGTGGGTTTCTCATTTCAATGTAAGGGATATATTTTAGCTTCATTTTTAAACTCAAGATGTGAAGTTTTAAACATTAAGATTTTAAAGTATAAAGTAATATGAAGGTATGCAAAAAACAGGGATCTCCTGGCTCCTGATCCTCTAATAATTGACTGCTTCCATAAAAGAATATTACCAACTGGAGAAGATCCCTCTAGTCTTCTTTGACTAACCTTGAAATAAATATTTAGAAATTTTAATTGATTTGTTTAATTGATTGGAATAATTCAGGAGAGTAAGGAATTAAGCTTGTAGTTGATTTGATTAAAACACACAAATTACACAGGATTTTAATCAAATGAATACAAAGCATGTTGTATAATTTGTGAGTCACATATATGTCAAATCATATAAACCTCAGTAGGACAGCACAAAAGCATATCATTTTGTGGACATTTTCCTATTCACATGTTAACTTACAACAATCAGCTATTTAACGCTATTAAAATATACAGTTTGGGAAAAAAATCCACTTAATAAAAATGCTTTCATAATATTTCTTAAAACCTGCAAAAGGAACAATTCTGTTCCTGCCCCCTCCTTTGCTTTCATCTTTCTGGATGAAACCAAACAGAAAAGCTACACAGAAAGTTTAAAAAGACAAGGATCTAAAATAAGGGGATGTTTTATGCTACTCAGTAAGATAATCTTAAATACAAGAATCAGAACTACACCCCACAGAAAACATTCAATAATGTCACCTGTGGTTGTCATCACAGTTCAAATTTGTTTCTTGTTGGTTTGGGGTTTTTTGTGTTTTCTTTGTTTGTTTTGTGTTTTAATTTGGATTCTTTGTTTGTTTTTGTTTAGGTTTGTTTTTGTTGTTGTTGGTTTGTTTTTTTTGTATCGTAGAAATAGAAATCAAAGGTATCAGGAAATCAGACACAAAAATTGGGGTTCTGGTTGGTTGTTTTGTTGGTGCCTTTCTTTGCTTTCTTTTTTTTTTTTTTCTTTTGAAGCATTATTTCTCTTCATTTAAATAAATCTGTCTGTATATTAAAGAAAGTTCAGGCCATCCTCTGTTTAGTTTTTGGTCCTGTGTCTTCCATCAGAGATGTCAACCTACATGAAAACATGAGAGTAAGGAAGCCTTTGTGTTGAGGTGCCTCACCAAATCCCCTTTTTAGCAGGCAGGTGTAAATGAGACTATGCAGCTGCTTCAAGCTTAAAACATATCCCTTCATTTTGCATGGTATTTCCCAGCAGCTTCCACATCCTTATCAGTACTCACCCTTGGAGTCAAGCCCTTCATCTAGGAGATGACAGATTCTAACAACAAAGAGATGAGACTGTCATACCAATAATGACCCTCTGAACAAAGTACAAAATGGGTGTGGGTTGCATTTAGAAGGGAGAGTAGAAATCGAGCAATGCAATTTTCTTCAGGTCTCTTGAAGGGGGGAGGTGTGGGTTTGTGAGTTTTTTGGCCTCCTATGTATTTTACTTAGCCTAGACATCATGTCATTGGCAAGAACATATGCTCTGCAGAGAACCACCCTTACTAGTGCCAAAATATTACTGTGTTCTCTGGGCAGTCCATCTCTAACCATACTAATAGCCAAGAGATAATGACCAGGTAACGTCCTGCTGAATTTGCATGCTTGTTCTGGATATATACCAGATACAGAGAGAATAGGATGGAGAAAAGCAGCAGATGTGGAACAAGAATTGCAATCATAAGACCACAGCAAATCCTTCTTAAAATTCAGATCCAATTTGTAACACGTTGCCTTGAAGAAAGCCTCACCATACAATTTTTTTTTTTTTAATTTGATGTTTAGGTTAAATTCAGTTAATTGTGGGTCTTTTTGGAACTTAGATGGAAACAGAATGTTGTCACAGACTAAGTAGACAATGAATGACATTACATATCTTGCCCCTTCCTAATACATGTCTGATTCTGTCAAATGCTTATAACCACACACAGAATTTACCAGTGATTTTTTTCTAATTTGTCACATGTTCAGAAGCCATGCTTCTATCTAACTTGATATTATGAAAAATTTCTTCACATAAAGGGTTATAAAGCACTGGAACAGGCTTCCCATAGAAGCGGTGGAGTCACCATCTCTTGAAGGATTTAAAGGATGTGTACATGTGGTGCTGAGGGACATGTTTGGAATTGACCTGGCAGTGCTGGCTTAATGGTTGGACTTGATGATCTTAAAGATCTCTTCCTAACAGAACTAAGATGACTTACATTTCAAGGCCTGGCTAAGGCTCTTAGTTTCTCTTCTTTATTACAATATATTCCAGCTAGAAAATGTTTCAGCTATAAGACTTTGATGTCAAGTTTCTCTAATTTTAGCAGGTTTGGATTCAAAATAGCAGAAACTGTGTTTCAGAAGCCAATATTTATGATGCATACAGAAAAAATGTTACACTGGTCATTTAAATGTTTCATAAATTTACCGTCAATCTCTTTGCAAGTTATCTATTAAAAATATAACTTCTTTTTTTTTTTCTTTTAATGGAATTTTGTTGATGTTATTTTACTATATCATAATTAATGTGATGACAGAGTAGTTGTGTTGTTTTTTATATATGTGTACTTACATAACATTAGACTAATTTCAAAGACACACAAATTTTCTTTTTTTAGAGGGAAATGCAAGCACTGACATATGAATAAAATTTGTAGAAGAGATTAAGTCTCTGTATAGACTGTTTCAGAGAAAACTTACACTTACTGAGTCATACCATATCTCTGATAATAAAGGCACGTGCAAAACACTAATTAAACATTTTCATATGATTAATTGAAATCATAATAATACAGATATTCAAAGCAAACCACTTAACCATTGGTGTAGAGCCAGAAAACATACCTGAATCTTGACTCATGTGTGCTAAATAAAGAAAATAACAAATTTCATTTCTGTTTTAGAAATCCAGAATTTATGTCATGAAATTTCAATTATCCAAGTGTCTTTCTTTTCCTTATATATAGAGCAGCAGTTTTAAAACTGTATAAATTTATTTCCCCAGCTGGGCACTTCAAGTGTGAAGTCTTAGTGCTGCAGTTTGGAGAACTGAAAGGCATCCAAGGTCAGAAGTTTATTTTATCACATTGTAGTTTATAGCTCCTGCACAAATGTGTGTCAGTTGACTGTATGCAAAAATTACGTTATCTATTACGCACTTCAATATGGTAAACGATATCCTATTAAATGAGTTATTTCTCATAGATGGTCAGAGATTAGAATATTACTGGCTTCACAGAGCATCAGAAGACAGACCATGCCCTTCTTGCTGCCCATGTAATAATTAGACATATGTCTAAAAAGGCACCAACCATTAAAGTTTCTTGTGATATACAGTATTATATGCCATCTAGTTTTATGGTGTGTCAAGGTCTGGTGAAGTTACTTCAAGCTATCTCCGCTATCCATTGAAGAAAAAAAAAAAAAAAAAAAAGAGCACCATTACTAGAAGGCTGAAAATGTACATATTTGTGAATAAAGATTGATGAAGAAAATTAAATCTTCTGTTTATTGGTCACAAGCTTCTCTCTGTGACTGGAATAGCTATAACAAGAAAACACTGGAATTAATTTCTCAGGAAATGCGAGAATGCACCGTTTAGGGTAATGTTACTATTCCAGGCAGTTAAAGGGTGAACAGCTACCAAACCAGTATTTCTTTCTTGAAACTTCAGTATTTTGTATAGATAGCATTGTTCAAATCCTGTTATTTCACTTGGGAGAGCTGTCCTACTTACCTGACTGGCAGTCCATACAGAAACTTCTCATATCTGGAAATACTCCATATAACTGAGATGGAGACAGAGCTCACTTTTTCATCCCCTAGCAATCAAGCAAAATTACAGTACAAGCAGTCCTCTAACTCTACTGAAGCTCATCATATTTTTCCTCTTCTGAATAGACGTCTAACCATGACACAGAAATTATGTGGCTTCAAAGAACATGAAGAATAAAAAATTTTAATAATATTTCTACATCAACCTGACTTTTGCATTTTAAGCATTAATAGGCTGTTTTAACTAAAACATCACCTACAGCATTAGAGATAATGAAGATAGAAGGTCAATAATGAAATACCTGACACAGAGGTGTCCTGGCTAGTTAGAGGTAGGGGGAAAATATTGTAGAAAGTATTACCATTTATATAAATTAATGTCTACACAGATTATGTTCACACAAAATGGAAGATTTATTTTCTACATGCTTTTTTTAAAGAACAGAGCTGATTCCATTTGTTATACACTGTAGGGAAGAACTGTAAGGTCACTCAAGCAAAATTTTTAAAAGTTTGGTAAGACTAAACAGATAACAGGTTATAAAATATTGTCTATATATACAATATATTAATACTCAGGCAAGTATTTATATATTCTATTTTCTGCAACACCTCAAAATATCATATATTTTTCTTTGGAAACTTCAGTAGAATCAGACATATAAATTAATCAAGTAACAACCCAACATCCTTCAAAGCTGGAGACAACAGCCACCTTCTGTTGAACTGGAAACATACCGTAAGTTCAGTCTTTCAGTATAGAAGAAAGGGTAGTGAGAAAAGGGTAGAGAGCTTCAGTCAAGGGGTCCTCTCCATTAGCATGTCAAAAAAAGGATATTTTTTGTTGGCTATGGAAGTGTTATAAATACTGGGAGTGTACTAATTCATCCTGTAAGTCAACGAGATTCTCCTGTGCTTACAAGCCAGCAATCTATTTGCCTGTAAAACAATTCAATATACATTTAATGTTTTATAAATATGTACAGTAATAATATTAATGTACAGGTAAAGGGTACTACAGTTTGGACTGAGTTTCCTAATTCTCACTCCGTGACATATATCCATGACTTTGCATCTTCTTTATCAATACATAAAATTACTTCCAGAGCATTTGTAAGTGGTGAACGTTATCCCTGTGCTCCACATTTAACCTGCTTCATTTCAAGCTAGGCACACTGTTTCAGCTGTATTTATCAAATGCAGGGGGGGTTATAGTGAAAAACAATGGTATTATGCATGAAAATTACTTCAGCTTGAACAAAAAATTCAGGCTGTATTAACAAAATTGTGGGTTTGATGGTTTATTTCTCATTTGGTAGTCACCTTCTGGACTATGTCCTTTCATGAGCAAGTGCCTAATTCAAGTAACTCCTCCAGCTAAAAAAATATTAATTTTCTTGTAATCTTCAAGGTACTATTAATTTATTGCATGTACAATGGATTACTGAGTAGAACTGAATGGATTAGAAAATTCAGGGAAATTAAAACATGTTCATTCAAGTTTCATCATTAATGTATATATGCAGAAAACATTAAAAATCATGCTTTAAATTGGTCTAATCCAGCCATAAAATATAAAAAGCTGTCTGCTGAAGAGACATCAATATAAGTCATCACTGATGGTGAAATAACTTTTAAGCCACTTAACTCATCAATATGCCTGACAAGAGATTAGGATAGAACAGGGTCACTGTAGAGGTGCTTTGACATTTTCTATAATTTTTTCTGGGTTAGAAATTCGCAGCTATTTTCTACAAAAAGGGGTAAATACTTGCAAAGCTTATTTAGAAGCCTTCAACGTTCTACTGTTTCCCATAAGCCTTCTCTGACATTTGACCTACCTCTCACAGGTCAGGACATTTTATCTGAGTTGGGCATAATTACAACTGACAGTAGCTCATAGCTTTTTTTTTCTTAGTCTTATTTATAGAGAAAGAAGAACAGAGACAACAGATTAGAGGATTGTTCAGCAATCCAATTTGTGGCCCATTAGAGTCTTAAGCAATCTTTTACTCTTTCTGGATGGGCTCATTTGTAAGTTTATCTCATGGAAACTTTAGTCACAAGGAAAATCATGTGATAAGAAACTTCATAAACAATTCTTAATGAATTACAGTCAGAAATCACTTCAGTGGAATATGATTCATTATCAGGGAATTCAGTATCAAGGAAAAATGTTGGTATTTTTGCAGGTAGGCATTTTTTACTGTAATTCCAAAAACAGTCATTGAACACTTTTGAAAACCTTTTTCCTGCATAAGGGTGTCATCTCATCTTCAGAGGGTCTACTAGAGATGGGTCCTTCCATTGCTAATTAAAACAAAACAAAACAGATAATAAATGCAAATCGTCTGACTTCATTATCTCTTATAGACAGATCTTAAATTTAGGAGGAAGTATGGCCCAAATAAAAATATAGTAATGAGACCTAGGCAACAAATTAGCAAAATGGGCTATAACAGAAGTTCCTCGTAGTTCTTCATTCCAAGATAAATAGCCTTTTCTGAGAGAACTTTTTTTAGCTATTTCTTCTTCAGATATTTTTGTTTCTCCTTAGAAACAGCAGTATGTATTTTAGTAGTTCAGCATCCTCTAATCCTTAGTGATTTTGTTCTAACGGAATCTCTCTATCATTAGATGAAGTTGTTTAAATAACAGTATGATTCATGTCTCAACAGCTATTGTGCATAAATCCCAAATACTTCATTTTCATGAAGAGGAAACATTCACAAGTCTATTGCAGAAGATTCTATTTAAACTATACACATGTGCAATAGCACAAGAGCCTCTCCAACAGCACCCTCCAGCCTCTTGCAGAACTGGCTCAGCTGCTGTCAGGAAGCCGCCTCACTCTTTCCTTCCTCACCCCAGTTTCTGTAAAATCCCACTGTGCCAAGAGAGAAGGCAGATTTCAATCCTTTCATAAACTTCCTGCATCCAGAGAAGCCCTGTTACCTGGGAAAGCTTTCACTGCTTCTGTCCTATGAACTAAAATGAAAAAAACGCACAGAAAATTGCTATTCTTAAGAAAGTCATACTCTATGAATACCACCTAAAGGGTGCACAAAAATTCACTATTTATTATAACCGGTATTGTCATGTAATCTGTTACTCAAATCGTTCAGAAAAGCTGTCCTTTGTCCCATTAACACCATTACCAGACTCAGTCATCAGGGTACACTGGCAACATTGACTGGGAGTAGTCTAAAAAGTCACTGCAAACTTTATAATGAGTGTGCCTTCAGCCTGGGGTCTGCACATGGATTCCTACTGCTGTGAAAGCACTCACTATGCATGTACCTACATCTTCCATCCCATTGCACCCTCCCCATGCATGTGCGGGTTGTATGTAGCCTTTCATACTCTGGGATTCAATCACAGTCCAGGACAAGATAGACAAGGGTAGGACATTATGCATTTGGCTTTGTCAGCATAACCACTGATCACTGAAGAATAGACAGGTTTGAGCCTGTCTGAAAGCGGTAGCTAGTTTTGATTTCCCTTGTCAAATGAATAATGTAGACCTACAGCCTTAGTTCAGAAAGCAGTGGGTGTAGGTTTTGTTTTGATTTTCAGCTATTACTCTTTTGGCTCTGATTTAGATAAAGCCCAGGTTAACTGTGAAGCTACTTTACAGCTACTCATTACTCATTTCACCCACACATTATGTTTAATATGACCCTGTTTTATTAAGGACAGTAAGTTGTTTTTACCTGAAAATCTCTCCTAAATAAGTGACACGATTGCTGATAAAAGACATGGTGCAGCTAGGATAAGAATACTTTGTAATATTTTTTATTAGTAGGAGGAAACTATTTCACTATGCTGTAAATTAAATATAGTAGGCCATATTGCATGAGGCAGTAGAAATAGCATTTTCAATTACTGTTGCATTACTATTCTGTACAATCCCATCTTCAACAGGTACATTTTTTTTTTTCTAAATTGTATAGAATAAAATACTATCACACACAATAATAACATAGTAAGACAGGTAAATAAAAAAAGAACAAAGGAATTTCAGTTGAACATAAAACTATTTTCTTGTCATTGTAACAATTAACATAGTAAAGAAAACATTTACAACACTTCTACTGAATGAATTTGACACTATTTTAATAGTAGAACTATAATTTTAATGGTATGCATAATTTTATACTGTTTAATATATTTACTATATAATTTCACCACAGCTTTCACTACATTTCCTTATTAAGAAATATGTCCAGTTAAGAAAAGGGGAAATGTTTACTAAATAGCAGTAAAAAGCTGTGACTAAAGACATAAAGAAGACTTAAAATAAAAGAAGCATATCATAAAAACAGAACAACTCTTAAGTCTGTAATGCAAGTTCTATTTATTGAACTCTATCTTTTCAAAATATTAAGTGAACCTAAAGAACACCATACCCACTTTCCATGTATGCTGCTGTGGGGAAGGTTTAATATCAGTGTGTTAGCACTGTCAGATATGAATACCTTAGTAATTTCAGAAGAAACTCATATTTTCTTTCTATGTCTCACCAGGTGGGAAATTACTTGGGTTTTTTTGTATCTGTTGTACTACTGAAGTAGAATTTCTTGTGAGTATTGCAGCTTGTTGCTGCTGTGATTAAATGAACAAGTGAATTCAGCGCTGAAATCCACCTCCATATCCATCTTCTGGGTACACCTAACAGGGCTACTAATTCCCCTTCTCCAGGGGATGATAGGTGATGATGATCACAGCCAAGACAGGTGTGTTAGCTTAGGTAGCTGAAGCTGTTTCCATGGAGACCTTTGAAAAAATCACAGTTAAAGCTTTAAACATGCAGAGGAAAAAAACAAGGGAGACATCTAAGCTGGGCAGTAGGAAAAGCAAGTGCTTAGACCCTGCTCTTCTAGCACACTTGGGTAGTTATCTCTGAGGCAAAAAGAAGTACCTAACACCTCTGAGCATTCACAGCTATACATCCTCCTTTGCAGACAGACAACTGAATAAGGCTATTTCAGGCATTTCCTACAGCAGTGCTGCTCTTTTTCCTTCCCAGAAGCCAGTAGACAGAGCAATTAAAGCACATGTGCAAGGTATAGGTCCCCACCTTCTCTGCCAGATGCAGAACACAAATTTAAAACAGAAGTCACTCCTCTGTAAATACTGCAGTAATACCTTCAGTTATTTGTAAGTTCCTCTTCTGAACGTTCTTGTGCTTATAGAAACTGGAGATCTCCCAGAAGACCATTTACAACAACAGGCTAGACTTACTTTAACTTTCTCAAGCACACAGAACTAGAAGGCAGGACTTTGTTATCCTAATGAGTTAAAAACCTTCAGATTTCCAGCCTGTGTTTATTCCTGTCTGTTATTTACACTCATATTTACTTTTACTTTTTCATATTCCAGTAGCGTGTCTCACTTTCAGTACTCCTTTTCCCTCTCCTGCATTCACTGCCCTGCATACTTATACTTGGCAACCCTATGCCATTTTTCTGCTAGGTTAAGCAAAGTAATCTTTTAGGTGAGAACAAATAGGGTTAAAACAAATTGGAGTTATTATTCCTCTTTTATTAAAAGCAAAACAATAATTCTCTTTCTTTTTCCTGTTCCCACAGCTCCCCCTCCTGTTTCCATCTATTCAGGCCACTGGGAAAAGGCAATAGAACCTGAAACAAATTCCTTCACTGTCCTGGTATGGAATTCAGTGTGAAATCCAATCTGTCAATACGCAGTGAGTTAAATATGCTAATACTCAATTAGGCTTATATAATTGAGTGAAGACACGAGGAGAAATCCAACCCTTTTGTTCACCTGTGATACCACCAGGCCAAATTCTGGTTTCCCACATATGTAACTCTTACTCTGGGTGAAAGTTTGTACTGGCATGAGAGCAAGATTCACCCTCTGACCCTGCTATGCAGGTTCTTGCACCTTTTGCAATTATCTCACATCTGTTCAAAAGAGAACTGACCTATATGTGGGCAAAGGTCTCTGCAAGCTGATGTATTCCCCCAAGAGAATGTCATGTCATGTCACATTACGTCATGTCATTTAATGCTGATGTGAGACACATATGCAGCATTTCTTATATTGTAAAATCTGGTTAGAACTGTTTTCTTTAAATTTATCCTTTACTACGAAACCTAAAAATTTCAAGAACTTGCAAAATCTTTTCATTTTCAAAGCCGTATCTACTGTTTGGATGTCTGTTTTCATGTAAAAGTAACAAGAAAGAAGTTCAAAAGAAATGTGAGAAATCTCAAGGTAATATGTATTTTTACATTTTAGGTCTTTAATGCTGTAAGTATACAGTTCTGAAGTGATTGATATAAAGAGATTAATTTACAACATTTACCTCAAAACTTAAGTGAATTTTTGTACCCTTAAGTAAATATGGAGTCATTTCATAGCCTGTAATTTTTGTTGTTTTACGTGTGCCTGTATATGACAGTTTCCCATCTTATACAAAACACTTTTTCTAAAGTTTGTATTAGTACATATAAGCATCTATAAGGTTGCAATAACATTTCCCAGTTAAGCCTATTCTGCAGAATGGGATCTAAGTATCTATCACCTTGAAAATTGAAGCCAAATTTATAAATGGATATATTATAATTAAGAAAGGAACTGAATACATAAGAGAAGAGTCTAACTCAGCTGGAGACCTCCTCAGTTTAACATACCTCCATCAGCTTCCATTCTTCCATTTCTAAAATTGAAAGCACTTCTTGTTGCAATATTGATGGAGCCAGACTGATTTCTGACAAGCTGTAGAGGATACTAGGAGAACTAATATCTAATTCAGTAATGAACATATTAGAATATAAGACATTCTTCCTTCTGGAAATACCAGCAGTCCAGACTATCTGCTAAGTAACAAGTATCCCTAGTAACATAACTAACATTTTTCTGCTTTGGGCCTATATATTTTAAATAAATAAATAAATAAAAAAATAAAAAAAGAGGTATTGTTATGAGCAACTTTTTTTTTTTTTTATTAAATCCATAACACATATATGACAATAAGCCAATGATCAGGAATACAACTGCCAATGTTCTTCATTCCAATAGTTCCACTCCCTCATCTCATCTCACAGATACATTCTGTTCTGCAACCTACAAATGCCACACATCCCAAGCATTGTCCCACCAACATGCATTGCAACACCTACACCAAGCTACCCAGCACAATAACTGCCCCATACTTATTATTTACTAGGTCCTCATATATCCCATTAAGTCTCATCAACACATTTTCTCTAGCCCACCCCACTTACTACAGCAAACCCTATTTTTTTTGGATGTACTACAGGCCAATACTCTGGTTATCAGCAGACAAATAGTGAGCTTGAAAATCTTGTTAAACAGCAGATTATTCCCCTACTGTGGCAAGTAACCTATCCATTTCTGATTTCTGTAGCTTTTTCATACATTAAATGTGTTGACAAGTTCCCTAATGCAATGGTGGATGCCTTAGCAGCAAGGAGTGGAATCACAGGATCATAAAATTATAGAAACATTTGGGTTGGAAGAGACATTTACAATCACCTTTAAATCTAACTGTTAAGGCAGCACTGCCAGTTCACCACAAAATCATGTCCCAGAGTACCAAATCTACATGTCTTTTTAGTACCTCCAGGATGGGGACTCCACCACTTCCCTGGGCAGCCTGTTCCAGTGCTCAACAATCTTTTTGGTGAAGAATTTGTTTTCTAATATCCAATCTAAACCTCCCCTGACAGGTTCTTGATGTTTTAGAGGTTACATACACCATGACCATGTTTTCCACCATTGGTTAGGCATCAGAAGAATCTGGAGAAAACATCAGTTGAGGTTCAGAAAATGTATCTCTGGTAAGACAGTTCAGAAAAGGGCAGGCCAGGATGTCCATGTGGAAGAATCAGGATAGCAAAAATGTTGGGCAGATATAAAATAGGAAAGGTAGGCCCATGAGAGTCCTGCGTTTGATGGCCTGAAGTAATCCTACAGCTTCACATATACTGTTCTTAGTATCTGAAAGACTCAGATTCTTCACATTCACAGCATACTAGTAGATACTACCTAGAAGTTAAGATAAAAGCTTTTAGAAGCCTAAAAAGGGCTTGCACACAAGGAGTCAGATTCATATTAACTTGGAAGTAGAGAGCCTACTAGGAAAGTATTCTGTTCTGGTTTTCTATGTCCTGACATAGTCAAGAGGAAGAGACAAGAGCATCCACAGGCCAGTTCAACCCATCTAGCTATGACAGGAGAATGCCTTACACAGACAGAATCAGGGTTCACTCCCAATAAGAGACAACTGCTCTTGGGTAGGTGCACAGCTCTTTGTGGCTGATGTCAGGACATGAATCCTATGCTATAGGACATAAGTTTCCTCAAGGAATTGTTATTCCCAGTGTAACAAACTCCTATTGAAATCAGTGGGAACTAGGCACCTCAGTAGCTGAGGACCTGAAACACTAAATATATGTTTAGGTAAAACAGAAGAGAAGTTATATAATTATAATAACAAATATTAGGGAAGGCAGCTACATTACTATATTATTTGATTAAATACTTGCTTTACTTGGAAATTCATCCAATTCATCCTATTTGGGAATAGCCAAGTACAGAAATATAAATGACCCTAAATGCACTTGTGCAGAAATGCAGACTTAAGAATTTTTTTTTTCCCTTTTCCATCTCAGCCATTTAGTACATATATATCATAAACACAATACATCCATATGTTGCGAACCTTCCAGACATTCTTAGCTTCCAAATAGCTATGCTATTTGCTAATATAGACTTCTTGTTCAGGAGAAGTCTTGGCCTACTTAGTTGACAATTCATCACTGAAGTATATCATCTCTGTCTAATGAATACTAAGTGCATATGAATAAATCTTTTTCGTAAATAAATAGAACATATAAACAGCAATCCTAGCTCTAAATGTTAAAATATGGAAATCTTTTCATGGTCACAGAGCAATACTTCTAAGGTTAAGGCCTGACATTAAATCACCGTTAAAGTTTACTATTTCAGGCAAATCACTTGTCAATAAAGAGCAAATAAATAATATTTATTTATTCCTAGGTTAAGTAGAATTCCTGAAGCTGAAATATTACTATTACTAATTGCTTGCTTTCTCAAAAAGTAGATTTTGCAAAGAAAAGAAAGAAAAAGAATGGTGAAGTAGATGGAAAAGAACTTGTGAAAATTATGTCACTAATTACACACCCAGTCTTTAAAAAAATAGGAGGTTGATGATGGTAACCTACATAATATTGCTGCTGAAGACTTCTTCCTATGCACGTGTATAGTCTAAGAAACCTTTTAACTCCAATGTCCACCTTAACATAGTAGAATCTCATTGGCTTGCAGATGCCCAGGGAACAGTTCTGAGGCAGGGGAAGAAACAGTTCTCAAACTGATAAAAGCCATTTAACTTGATGTCATTCCAAACAAAATTTGGGCAGCCAGAAGGAAAGATTTATTTCAGAGAGCCAAGAAACCAGACAGTCACATCAAAGGAGCAGCATATAAATGCTGCTGGCATATTTATATGATCTCAGATTACTCACACTGCCAGACTAAGAAAGTGCTGATTTAAAACTATCATCTCTGTAGTTTCTATCCAAATACGAAGGGTTCAGCAGCATCTAGTGTTTGGTAGCTGCCAATAATCTAGTGACATGCATAATGCACACCAATCCAGCAGTTTGTAGGAGTCAGAGTCATATCACCAACAAGAAATAAAAAATTATGGGTAAAGTGGAGGAATATTGAGAATTATTTGTGTTTTTCTCCTTGTACAGTGTCCAACTGAGGAAAAGCAAATTAGAATCATGGAAGAGAAATCACTGGCAACTTTTCTGACAGTGGCATGTGTACAGTATGGCAATCTGTTCTCTCAGAGAAAGGGACAAGGGATTGACAAGTGACTGGCACAAATAACTCTGGAAAAACTGTGGCAGAGTAATATAATAGGCATCAAGGGAAGATTTATTGCAGGATGCACTTAAAAAACTAGGAAGACTACAGCATGGAAAGACTGCTTCCAGTAACTTTTTCTGAGCAGTGTAGAGAATGGAATTTGAGGCAAGGTCAGCAGTTTTAACAGCTGCCAAAATGGGCAACACTTACAGACTGTTCTGATCATCTTTGCTTGCCCACACAACACAAGCTATAACATTCCACCTAATGATAACTTGCAGAATTAAAACATATATCACTATTATATCTTATCTCATACTTGATTTGACATGCTGTAGGTGTTTGGAAAGTAACATGAAATAAGATGAACAGGATATGAAGATAGAGTCACTTCCAAAGCCATGTTGTGGCCACAGTGCAAAGATTTCCACAAAATGTGGGTCATTTATCTTCTGACTTCTTACATGTGATTTTTAACACTTATTATAAAAGTAACGAAAAAAGGTACAATGTTCAGCTACTCACAAAACATGTCACTGATACTCTATATAAAATGTATGGACTTAACTGAAGCTCCCTAAATGGAATGGGACACTTTTCATTCATTCCAGAGAGATTTTTAACTATTCCTTATACACACTGTTATATGTAGGCACAGATCTTATGTCCATAGTCTCTTACAGATTAACTGTTTTCATGAAGAAATAGTTTAAGAAGTGTTACTCCAATAGAAGTACTCCTCTGTACCAGCTAGAATTTATTCTTTGAACATAACATAGACTTTGGAATCTATCAAGTGAAGGAGCATAAAAATTAATTTTCCATAATGATGACTAGATAGATAAATGCAGGCACTTGGCCTAAAATCAACTGCCTTTCTTTATGGCAAGTAACTATTTTATGACTTCAGAGTAACACCACTCACATGCAAAACTCCACTTTGAGTTACTATTCATCATATCATAATAGTCTTCACACCATTCCCCTAGGAAAGACAACACTTACAGCCAACAGTAGAAGTGGTATTCTGTCCCCACCACCTCTTCAATGGAAAACAACATTAGGGGTTTCCAAGCCACAGGTGGTTTTTCTTTCCTTTTATTTTTCACTGTCTTTTTCTACTTTAAATAAAACAATGGATTAGCACATGTTAACGCATCTGAATAGTTACATGTTTAAGATCTAAAAGCACAGATGGTATTGGAGGTAAGCCAACTTTGAGGCTTAATTTGTAGCTTGAAGCTTTTCGTAGAGCTGAGCTGCATTCAGAAGCCACTGTTGGTCCCAAGATGCAAAAGACCCAGAGTATTCACAGGCATGGGGGAAGATTTTTGTCTCTGTATAGGCTGATTTAAGATCTATGCTGTTGTTTTGCCAGATTTCCAGCATGCAGCTGTTATGCAATGACACATCTGCTCAGAATGAATGGAAAGGAAGGTAATGCATGAAACAACTATATCTTAGCTCCTGCCTCGATATTCTTTTAATATCATGATTTCCTGGGACAGAAGCAGAAACCAACTGGAACAAGGGATATAAAATTTAGAGGAAAGGTATACAAGCTAGTGAAGGTAAAAATAAATATGCAAAATGGCTTTACTATTTGAAATTTATTGAACTTAGATATGTCAAAAATGAAACATGGTAGGAGATGAAATTATTTCTCTCTCAGAAGATCTCTTCTTTTATTCTCTTTCATTTAATTTTCTGACACAAGCCCTTAGCAAGCATCCTCAGCACATGGCCACTGTGGTGGTAGGTTCAGTTCTTCCTCAGAGGACAGGTAGTATAATCATTAAAAAAGACTTGCAGAAGAAATATAAAAGCTCCATTTCTGTTCTGTTATTGCCAAGAATTTTCTGAGAAACTACCTTCATATGAAGTAGTTTTTCTGTGCTCTCCTTATGCTTCTGTAAAATAAATGCAATTTTCATTTCATTTTTAGTGCCTGGGTATTAAAATAAGATTCTTCTAGGTAAAGGACAGAAATGCAAAACCAGACAATCTCTGTTCTAAATTTACCATAATATTAAGTGATGAAGCACTAAAATGAGGGGGAAAGAAAAAAAAACAACAAACCCAACAGTAATCAAACCAACATCCTGAGGGTGCTGGAAGTTACACAATTTGACAAAGATAGCATGACGACTAGGAATGAAATCCAGCCTGATTACCTGGAGGCCAACTGAGTGCCTGCATCTTATTGTGGCAGGTGCACCGTCCTGATAAAGGCTGAAACTTGTTGACTGATGAGAGGGCGAGTTAAAAGTAAAAGCCATAAGTTTGGGGTCAAGCCTCTCAGTCATGTGGTGACTAGTCACACACACATTTTGATCGAGGGACAGGAAAGAAGGGGCCCTTCAGTCAACAAACAAGGCCCTCAGCCAATGAAACATTTGAGTCAAGAGAAGTTTCTAGGCTGCTGACCATATATGACTACAGATCATATTTGACTAGCGTATAAACGGAGACCCCGTCGGAGGGCAAATGGAGACAGTTCTCCTTGGAAGAGTGGGTCTGCAGTAAGGGACTCCTTCCTTGGATTGGGACACTGCCCAAGATAACTCCTTCCAAAGTCTGATAGCTCTCACCTTTTAGGTGAATAATATGAGCATTTTGATTGATCATCCCTGAAACTTAAGCTTAAAGTTTGTGTAATATTAAATTTAAGTCTGTGTAGTATTACTTCCATTTAACAGACATCTGAACCTATACTTTACTAATGATTATTGGAGTGCTAAACAATGTTGATTAACATAAATCTTATTTCTAGCACTTGCATTGTCCATTTTGAAAATTCTGCAGCACTCATCCACTAATTAATACCTGACTCACTCACAGGGATATTGTGATATTAAATGAATCTATGTAACCAAGAGAGATAAAAGGAGGTATAAAAATGTTGCAAAATATGTTGAATTTAGCCTTAGCAAAGACCTGGAATATATATCTCTGTGTCACAGAATCCTCACACATACCACATAAGGGACCTTGGTGTTCCAATACCATTCTCCATATGGGAGAAACTTGACAGTCCAATTGTTCCATTAAGCAGAACAGCCTTACTAGTGAAAAAAAGGACACCAACACAGAACAGAAACTCATCTTCACTTCTTTCATCAACATATCTTCTCCTTCCAGTAGATAAAGTCCAACACAGTTAAACTCTGTCCAAATTCCAGTTTTCTGAAGTTTTCATATATCTACTAATTTATGAGCAAAGAAATATACTTAATTACATAAAGAAAAATACCTTCCTTAGTGCTCTAAATACTGAAACTAATGGAAGTCTATGTGGGCTTAGAGTCCAAACATCATTTCTGGTTTTTTGTTTCATAGTAATCAGTTTTGTGCATCCAAATGCCCATGATATTTGTCAAAAAAATAAATAAATAAATGAGGTAACAATATTTGCCCACAACTCACAGACCTCCATTTGTATAAAGTTTTATTACTAAAATAAATCCTCTATAATTCATGGATCTATAATTCATGGACTATTCAGTCCTCTCCCCATTGACTCCACTCTTCTCATAGTATGTTCTTTCTCTGTCATTGTGTGCTATCATTGCAGCTTTGATCTAAGAAATAGCAGGCTACTATTTCTTTTCATATCATCAACTCTTTACTGATTCTTAAATGTCAATTAAATGTGTTTTCCACCTCACCTGTATTTTTCAGCTTCCCCATCAGTATTCTGTTTTTTTATAGTGTATAATAATTTAATTTTGGAAGATATTTTCACATGTAATACTTTCATGCGAAATATGTTTTGCTGCATTTTAGTAATATTTAAGAAATAAAATTTTCATACTGAAATACGTCACAAATCATCTGCAGCTAACTTTTAGCTTCTCAGTTAATCATATGTCAAATCATTCATTTTTATCTCAACTTGGCAAATTTGGCATAATAAAGTTGTTGAAATGTATATTCTTTTATCAACTGTACACCAAATAATTTATGGATCAAATGTACAAAGACAACAGAATTCTAAGGATGCATTTGTTATGTCACCACAGATCAGTTAATAATGCAGATGTCTAATTATGTAATTAGATTTAATATTCAAATGCCACATGGGATTAAATTAATTACAAAATGGATTTAAAATCTATCCTGGAAAATGAAAACTGTTCAATTCATATTTCAAATACTGTAAGTGAAGATATAAAAGCATTTAAGATACCACCAAATGCAAATTAATGGAGAAATACTTTGTGTATACTTTTTAACAAAAACATATACATCAAATTTATAGTCCATTACTTTGTCTAGTAAAGAGTAGTAATAATGAAGCTAATGTATAATTCTAATTTTATCTGGAACAGGATATAAAGAAAAGCAAATAATGTTGTACTAAGTAAATGTAGCCTGCTCTAAAGAAAAGCAAAAATCCCAGTTAGACAAGATTATATACCACATCTTTGTAAAAAATGACCTGGAGAATATGCTTGGTAATGCTGATTAAAGAATGAAAGAACTATTCAAGTCATGTAACTCAGTCATAAATCAAAATCATAATTTGTCTGAATTCCAATAATTAGCAAGAAAAAAACAAACAAACAAAAAAAAACCACAAACAAAACACCATGAGATATGTTGCCTGATTTCACACCAGTATTTCAAAATGACCAGCAAAATCTTCAAACTTTGAACAGAATCTGAATCCAACCCTTTACAAAAAAAAAAAGTGAAATGAAAAGTCTGTTTGAGTATACATTTTATTCACTGATACTGAAAATAAAAGTGTCCAAACTGTAGAGTAAAATACACTATACACTTCACTGAGTGAGAAATCAAGTGGTTCTCTACACACATGATGCACCAAATCCAAAACCTATTAGAAGTTAGAAGGAAAAATCTTACTGATCACAGTTTGCTTTGGATTAAGTACTATCAGGCTCCCTCAAATATAAAATAATTATTTTACAATGGTTAGCTTATAGTAAAGGCACTGGACTGAATGTTGCATGGTTATTGCCTCAGTATGCGCTGGGCAGAAGTGGGACCTTGCTTGAAACAGTTTCAAATGGCTCCATAGACCTAGCTATTAAAACAACCAGCTCAGAGATGCAGTATCAACTAGTCAGAGGCCACCTCCAGAGACCAGGTCATTCAAAAAGAATTAAAGTTTAAAAAAATCTCGACAGTTATAGTTGAGCACCTCCTTCTTCTGTAGTCATATTGATTGCATGTTTACCTTGACTTCTGCTCTTACACACACACACTCCCACCAATATGAAGCTGGCCACCTGCCAACACAAGAAATACAGAAGAACACAAAAGGACCCATTATCATTAGGTACATGATAAGTAGTGCCAGATGTGCAGATGTTGTAAATTTAATTCAGCATCTAGCTTTTTGCAAAATTTATTATTTTTTAATTTAACACCTAAAGTGCTGATGGTCAGAACTGATGTTCTCTGGTGTGTAAGGTGATTTTTATTTCCCAAGCAGGCATATTCGGAGTGGCACAGTTAAGACTGAAAAGGAAATCTGTGCTTTTTATGACCAGCAAAAACATGTCCCCTGGGGAACAGGGTGCAGCGGAGCACTGACACTTTCATCGTGAGAATACTGATGCACCTTGGCCCTACTTTACAGGGATGAGATGGAGCTTAAGTTCTGCCCATCTCCCTCTAAATCAGTTTCAAGTGGTGAAATTAAAACCAGCTATGAGTTGTTCCTTGCTGCTTTTTCTGGAGCACCTGTGGACTGGTCAGGTACAACCAGTCCTTGATGCCACAGGAAATTTGGTCTAGCTGATGGCTTCTGACAAAGATTTGTGAGGAGATTGAGCCAACTAATTTAAACAATTCTCTTTTCATCAAAAAAATAACGTAGAAAATGAACAAATACTGTGTTGATGGCTCTTTAATGAGTCTATGACAGGGTACCATTCACTTTCATCTTATGTGTAGACCAGCCCCATCCTGGTACTTCTCTTTTCTGACTACTAATAGTAATCTTTCTCTGTTCAGCTCTCCCGAACAAAGTTTTATTATTCCTAAACCAAACAACATCTTTAAATTCCCAAAACTGTAAATCTCATTCAGTATGTCAGGATTCCTATGCTATGTAGTACATCCTATTAGCATGTTAAACTTAAAATAGTGTGTTGGAAAGTAAGTCATAAACTCTTGCCTCCTATTCTTCTTCTGTCACTCTGCTGCTCTCACCCAGGTACAAATCATCCCAGTCTTCCAGCTCTGTCTCACTCACCAGTGCTATCTGATTCCTGCTTACTGCCATAGAAATTCTACTCTAGGCAGACCTCAAGATAGGAGGTGTATGTTCAATCAACCCAAATGAATTTAGAAGCCCTGTCAGAAGTCTGGACAATTCTTAGTATCTGATACAAAACAGAGTAGCTGCCAATGTACACTGTGAACTTTTCATCAGAAATAATCCTAAAGCCATGCCACAGGAAGGACCAAACACTCCACTTGTTTATGCAGACTTACACAATATTCTGCAGTGTGGAGGTCCAAACCATTTAAACCAGAACCCTTGGCCTCCATGACAAAAAAAAAAAAGTCTTCCACTCAAGCAAAGAGACACTTAAAATAGGAAAACATAGCCTTAGTGGTTTTTTTAAGTACTCATCTGTTTCATGAGTGATGTGAAACCTGGCATTTTCTGAGGATCAGCATTTCATTATGTCATGGTCAAACTTCTCTATGGAGGTGAAAAATTACACATATAAGAGAGCTTAATGGTAAAAGCATTTCCCTAAGGTGACAAATATGGTCTTCCTCACCTTTAGTTTAGAGGTTATCCTCCTACTCCCATAATCACTATATTTAAGGAAGCTCCCTTGAACTCTAGGCTAACCTGAGTAAGAATGCTCTTCACATCCCATATTGAAACAAAGTCAATTTGCAGCCAGGAATACAAGAAATGTCAGAGGACACAAGTAGGTGATACTTGTATAGCATGATGGAGAGGAAACCTGTGTTCTGGCTCTTAATTTCAGAAGCAGTTTAATAATCCATCAAGCCAGAAACCAAGCCTAGCTCTCACTGCTGTTGTCCAATAGCAGAGCTGGAGTGCTCTTCCCAGAAGTGGTGGTTAGGTCTTTCTAACAGGAAACAAAATGACAGGGTTCAAATCTCTTCAGATTGAAGTAAGCTTAGAGCTGAGGTTTCCTTTTTCCAGGGCAAATTCTGTGATTACTCCACAATTGTGTAAATGGAAAGCACCACATGTTCCTCTGGCTGCCTTTCTGAATGGATTCAGATCTGTCAGCACATGTTAGACAAGTTCATCTAAGTTAATAGATCAAACTCTTAGGGTTACTTGCTCAAAGAGGTATCTTGCATTAGAGTGGGGTACCTTACTCCCTCACCTAAGATTCATCTGAATGTGATGGTAGCCTAAATATACATGCTTAGGGAGATTTTGGGTTGGCTGGCAAAGTAGCTACTGTGTATCTTAATAATGAGCCCAAAAGACCCCTGTGACCCATTTTCTCTGCAGGGACTGGGGAAGACTACACAAATATTAGCAGCTGGCTTGCTCTCTGAGACAGTGGAAGACAATCCAAGTGGGACTCATAGGCAGGACAGTCACTTTGCCATAACACTGAGCCCTCTCCAGTACATCCTGAATAAAAATATCAACTTGTGCAATGGAAAAACTACAAACAATTTTGTGTCTGCAATACCCATTAAAAAAATAAATAAATAAAGTCATAGTGACTATGCAACTCCTTAAATACAATTTCAGACCATTTCACTGAATGGTTTCATAGACACCTTTCTTCCTTTTTCACTGCTCTTTAGCATCTTGCATACAAAGATAGAAATGTCCATGTCTGCATCATGTCACAAGTTCTACTTTAGTATATAGATTATTCACCAGCATATATTCCGCATAAAGCACACTTACTGTTTTCTTATATTAAAAACATAGATGATATCAACAATTCTCTAAAGTGAATGTCTTGGGATAATATACTCCTGTGAAGCCTCCTATTCAAGAGCTTCACCTCTATCACACTAGGGTTAACACAAAAGGTATTTCAAATGTATATCACTAACTCCATTCTGCTGTCTTAATGTTAAAATAAATGAAAAGTCCTGTGAAAGCATTAACAAATTGGTAAGATAAATTGTAAACTGTCCTTTTCTTACCAGCTTCCCCAATCTCCACAGTTCCTTCTCAGATTGAATTGACCCATTTGCAGCACATACAAATTACATTTTCCCAGATGTCCCTGTTTAAGTACTACCTTTTCAATAAATTATGTAAATTTTCATTAGAGCTAATGAACCTATTTTCTGCAAATAACTTACTGATTGGATTTGGCACCTTCTTCATTAATGACTCAGACAGGAACCAAAAGTGACCTTTATAGATTTACTTATTAAATGTGATTTCCACTCTAAATAGTATGATTTTTCACATTTTCTTTTAGTGTTCTTCATTATTTCATTAGTATTTTTACAGCATTACTAATCTTACATAAGATCACATTTTTTGATAAAGCTGAATCATGACCAAATGCAAAAGTATCCCTAACTTAAAATGACGATTTAAATAACTTTTTTTAGGGAATATGTGTTATAAGTATTGTATAACCAATGAGTTTCCTTGATGCTTAACTTTTTAGCTCCCTAAAAAACTGAGTGCAAAGAATATATAGGATGAAGAAGGTCCCTACATATGTTACAGGAAGCTGGAAGTATTGTAATCTAAAATAAAAAGTTTCATAAAAAAGAGGTAGTATCTTAGTCGCCCTTTATAATCAAAGTCAAAATCTTTTAGAAGATTAGTCAGGACTTTTATAAATAGAACCATGTATAAATTTGACCTTTGATGAGGAAATCAAATGCTGCATGCCACAGTTATGAAGAACATGTACTCTCTGTTTTGTATTATGATCTGAATGAAAGTCACAGTAGAGCTGCCATCTCAGAATTTGCAGGAGGTTAAGGAAAGGGCTGTCCTGGGGAAACAGGGCACAAGGCAGGTAAAAGGGTTATTATGGAACATTCTCTTTTCCTTCAGCTTATGTGTGATGCACCTCTAAAAGATATAGCTATTTGTTAGATTAAATATGTTGTTAGAGTGTCCATCAATTACATATTTAAAAAGGTGATACATGATGACTTACCATAATAATATAATTAAACCCTTTTTCAACATTTTACCTGTAGCCTCACAGAAGCAAGAGTCCATCAGACCCATTTACCTTAGAAGCATCTTAAAGAATCTGCATTGATACAGTAATCGGCTGCACACTGAAGACTTTATTTTTGAAAGGGCAAAATCCTGAGTATTTAACAGTAACACGAGAAATTTTACTCAACCATATTAGACATTCAAATATTGCAATCTATTAATTAATCGATAATAAATTAATTGATACATTATTTACTCAGTAAAAGTCTTTATGTTGACCTGAGGAACTTTTTTTTCCTCTCTGTGGGCCTATCACCAACTCAAAAGCAAAAATGTCCACAGATGTTAGCTTTGTGTGAGTTACAGCAGACATATTGCATATACATTTTACAACCATGCTAACTTTGTTGTGACTATGAAGGACAATACCATTATGGCATGAATAAAAAATTGGATCAAAACACACAGGCATTTCAATACAGCTTTTTTCCTGAGTACTGCACCTTGAATTATGCATTACTTTAGCTTGTACAAACCATGGTGCAGAGCTTTCCCTCTCTCTATTTGTTTTGTGCAAACTAGACTGATCTTTATGCAACTCTCTATGGCTATCCCCTGATTTGAAGATAATATTTTAACAGCTTTTACTTTCAGGTTGCTTTAGTATTTGTCTTATATTACTGCAGCAGATTTTATTGTTGTTGTTGTGGCCAAGGTGAGCTACTGAGTAAGATGCCTCTGAACATGACATTTTTCAAAGCAGTGCAGTCAGAATGGTCATTAGGAGGATTTTTATCCACAGCTTCATCATGCCCAAACTGCCTTTGAGAAAAATGAACTGTACATTTACATTCTTGTCCCCTAGACAGAAGCAATGTCTGACTCTCGACATTGCTGAATGAGAAACAACAGGTCACTCAACTTACAAAGCCTATAAATTCAAAGTTCCAGCTAAGAAAACGTTTACAATGCAAGAGAGTTTCAAACCAAGGAAGAAATAAATACAATTTAATATCAAGAGTATTATGAAACCCAGCAGGGAAAGTGATCAGGAAGACTTACTTTTCAAAAGCCCTAGTATATAACAGAGAACCAGAGTGGAGAAGCAGCATGCTACAAAGTAACATTGTATTACCCCATGAAACAAAAAGTGGGTCTATGAGCAAACAACAAAAGGCAATGTTCATCATGTCTGTTAGCATAAGCTGAACTGCCTTAAGAAATAGTTCCCTGGCAATTAAGGCTGTATAGTTTAGTATCATGACATGGATATAAAAATACAGGACTCAAAACACAGTTTAAAAAAGTTAAGGTTGCTATCTGACAACACAGTTTATCAGCTCATTTGTCATTTCTGGAGACTCATTGTAGAAAAAAGTCAACACTGCTGCCCCATATGATTTCTGAGCAGAAAAAAATAATTTGTGTGAAAATTTAAATTTAAATCAAACTAATGTCTGTGTTTATCTGGCAACAGAAGTGCAATTGTTCATTTCCATACTGCAGAGTGTATGAGTTGCAGATGTCCTTGCTCACTGCAGGAGGGTTGGACTAGATGAGCTTTAAAGGTCCTTTCCATCCCACAACATTTTGTGTCAAACCTTCATATGTGTTCCTAAACCCAAGCATGATTGCATCAGCACCAAAAACAATTATTTATCACTTAATATTATTTAAATTAAAAATTAACAGCTCCATATGATTTTTTTTTTCTTGTGAGTACACTATAAAACAGAGTTCAGAATCCTCTCAATAAAGTGAAACATACAGTTTCTGCTCTGAATCCTTGCATTTCTCTTCCTCTTCTCAACAGCCAGGATTATACTTCCTGAACTTCTGAAACATCTGTCCTTCCTGATATGAAAGGATGGCCTTGTCTCTGGCCTAAGTGCCAGGTATCTAAAAATTCTTCCTCAGTTTCTGCCTTCTTACATTTCCAAAGAGCAATGCAAACACTTCAGTTTGTTTCTGCTGTTTCTGAGAAGTTTACTTCCCTAGAAGCAACACAAACCTTATGGAAAATTTGTTTCCCTAGGTTTTAGCATACCAAGAGTTTTCCAGATCAATAAAATCTTCTGGATTTAATAATTAACCATTGTTCCTGCCCTGAGGATTTCATCAGTATGTACACATACATGCTTACCTCTATCTCCCACTTTTGAGAAACATCACTGGACAAAGTTAGCCCCTTAAATTCATAGAGCAAGGAGCACAAAACTGAACAATTATGTTCAGACATTTGTGACATTTCATTAAATTGATGCTGAAATTTCCAAAGTTTGTCTCAGAGACAAAAGCAGCAGGGCAGACACTGAAGTATTATGAATAAGAGTCCTATTGCTGTAGCCTGTAGAGCTTCTTTGGTTTATGCCAGCAGAAGATTTTTTCCATAGTTATGCAGTTAAATGGAAGAGGTGGAACAGATCACCATATTGTTAAGTTAAAGAAATTACCAGAGCTGAGCCAGCTAATGTGTGAAAACTAAAATCTGTATTCACCTTTGTAGCTTTGAAACAGAAGCAGGAAAACAAAGCAAAACAAAACAAAACAAAACAATAAACAAAGCAAAACATCTGTCACTGGAAGTGTAATATCTAGTAGCAATACATAACCACAGTATGATAGCAGCTTCCAGAAGGTAAAAGTCAGTGAATGCCCACTGTTTGTCTCTGAAACATCACCTCAGTATATTCCCAAATGAATGAGTATGTTCCTGACAACTACAAATACTTTTTTCTGTTTTTTCTTTCTTCAATCAACTTCCATAATGAAAAATGTCATCCATTTTTCAGAGAGCAATAGTTTCTTAAATATTTCCACTCATGCTTGGAGACTATCTGGTTTTAGTCATTGCTTCTGCATATTATCTACCTCATAATACAAGTAACAAGTGACTATATAGTCTATGAAAATCTTGAAGAAATAATAAGCAAAGTTTTTCCTGAGGTGGATGGAAACATTAAATGAAAGTGAAAAGTCAGACCAAGATATCTTCTCTTGATCCATTCAGACATCATGATCTGCTCAGACACAGACAGTTGTCTGCAGATGTGTGTTACCTTCCCTGCAGCCTTTAGGATGGGACTGGTAGCTTTCAGGACAACCACATAGTGTAAAATAAACAGATACAAAAATGGGGTTTGAAGGACAGCTGATTCCAGGCTACTGATTCTTCATTTTAACTCATCTACAGAGATATATTTATGCAACAGGCAGCAACAAAATTTTGTGCTCTGAATAAGCAGTGTAGTTTGTATCAATGCTGAATTGAACAGTATTGTTATACAACCACTTTGCCCATGTCTTTACAGAAGAAGGGGTTGGTGATGAACCAAACAGGGAATCAATATCCCTCAGGTCATTAGAGTGGAAGTATAAGCAGAAAGGAGTTGTCTACAGAAGTATTAGATGTACTTAAAATAGACAAAGCTGCAGTACCACATAATATGCATCAATAAACATTATCAAATGTTTTCTAGGAAACTGATGAACCTTTAAATTACATCATATTAGTTCAGTAGCTTCAAGAGAGATTGAGGAGGAACCCACTTCCCCTGTTTTTAAAAGATGTAGAGACAATAGAAGAAACTAAATAAGATGATTTAACATAAGAACTGTTATGGAGAGAGGTATTCTTAAGAAATAGATTAGAAAATAAGAAGCCATACCAAAAAGCATAAGAAAATGTTTTAAGGGCATTGAGAAAGGGATTCATGATTAACTCATGAGTTTGGAAGCTAGAGTTGTTTCTCTTTTTATTTTTTTTTACAGTGCACAGAGGGGAAGATATATCTACATTTTCAATAAACATTTAAATGATTCACCACTAGATTAAATACTGTGATAAGAAGTGATTAAGCAGTCAGGATAGGTAAACATCCATGACTTGGATAAAGTCTGTAATGAAGGATATTAAGATGAGAGTTATATGGTTTATATCACTCTGGGGCATCTTAGTCTCAGCACACTGAAGAGAAACTGAAAATGGTCTTGCACTTCAGCTGTGTCTAGGAATGGTGGGTGAGACAGAAGCATACCAGCAAGATAGTTCTAATTTTGGGGGTAAATTATGGGGTTCAGTGCAAGGGATTCTGATCACAAGTCCTTCTCTCACTATCAAATGAGAAGATAAGTAAGGATGCATGAAGAATTTCCTTCTTTCTGAATCCATTCAGGCTCTTAGAGTTGAGCATTACAGTGCTATGGGAAGAGCTCTGCTTCACCTAATAGAAAACTACAGAGAGAAGACTTGTTTATTCTCTCATTTTAATAGATGGTGTCAGAACCGGTAGGATCTGTCAGAATTGATGTACTGCCACTAACAGACAAATTTGTAGGAAGAAACAAGTAATGAGTTGAGCACCAGAATGCTCTTTATTTGGACTGTAGTTACTTTTACTTGAATGTGCTTCATTTGGAGAGTTAAGCCATTCATTACAGCTTGGCTTACATGAGGAAAAGCTTAACACGCTGAAATGAGATTTAGTTCATTTAGAGGACACAATCAGCTTCAGGAAGACTGTGCTGGGAAAAGCAGTAGAAGGAAGGATGAAAAATGCTGGGAGAGGAGTACAACCTAAACAGACCTTTTTGCATGTGATGCAGCAAAGACTGACGATTCACGTTCTAACAAATGAGATGACCAAGTATAGATCAAATTTTAAGCCTAATTTATTTCAGATATTAATACAAAGCATAGCATTAACCTCAAGTAGTAGAATGGCTGGTGATTGAGAAAAAAAAAAACAACAAAACAAACCAGCAGTAAAAGTTTGAGATCAGTATTTTCTCTCATAGTTTTATTGAGTGATGCTTATTGCCATGTAACATGTTTTTAGCATATTCTTTCCTGTATTATAAAAGAGAGGATAATGAAACTTCTGAATACAGATATTTCAATCCTATAAATCACTAACTACTATATACAGTGAGATAAGAATTGACAATAGCATATTTCTCAGTATTTCATATTATATTAAGATCAGTTTTTGTTTTATATGGTCCATATGCCCAACTACAAACTTAAACATCTTATTTCTATACATTACATAGAAAAGTCATTACTTCAGAATGCATGATTGATCCATCTATTTCCAAGTGAAATGGTAACTATAGGTTTCTACATTTGCATTATTAAATAAAAATCATGGCACCAGCAGTATCAAATGTCAAATATTAGGATCTTTGTTGATATTCAATGGTTCCTTGGGCAAACACTAGTGACATCAAGCTAGGTCATACTGAAAGGAACATTTAACAACAATACCTTTAATATATGATGTTTTAACACATACACAAATTTTATTTAAAAAACATGGAGTATTTTTACATTAGCAAGGTTATAAAAGCTTCATTCAAAACTTCTTTCTGCTCTTTGATGGTGCAGAATCACCAACTGTTCCTGTGAAATGCAGTAGCAGCTAAACAAAATCACTGTCACTCAACATTAGTGATAACCCCTTCAATCTCCTGTCCAATGGTTGAACTCAGCCTGGTTTTGTTCAGAACTAGTTTGGGTAAGAAACCATTCACCTTCACAGGCTGACAAGGAAAGTCAAGTAAAATGAAAGCTATTTATAGCAGCATTTCAATATTGTGGAGCTATTACAAATATCTATATAATCAGCACTATATAAAGTTGATTGTATGCTATCTGAACTTTCAGGTGATGAGCATTTGATCAGAGATTAATATTTTAATATATGGCTAAACAAATTCATCAGCATACACAGGCAAATTTTTTTTTCATATCTTGGGTTACAAATTGACAGCAGTAGCAGCTTTCACGACAGTGGTATCAAACACATGATCAATAACTGTGAGAAATTCAAAGTGACTTTAGATAACAATGTCCTAAGCTATTTTATTCTGCTGACTGTTAAAAGATTGTGGATTTGGATATGCATTTTAATTTGACCTTTTACAGCCACATTAAACCTTCACCAATGGTCTTCATCTTTCCCGTGTTTGCTCTAAGTACTGAAGTAATGCTGTGTAAACTTAGGAATTGGCATTATGAAAATTCACCATTATTTCACAAATGCTAAATGTTTGGGGGGGGGGGATGTCTAATCAAAATACTTGAATATATGGCAAAAGACACAATTACATTTTAAACAAAAATTGCCTGGGAAAGGTTTAAGAACCCCAGTTACAGTAGAATGATGCGGAAAATAGTATTTTTCTGTGCAAAGTTAGGGGCATTCTATCCAGGTTGCAAATACACATGATTTGTTTCTTTACAATGTTGACATAAATAGCTTTCGATTTACCTGGCTCTTTGGAATAATATAGCCAAGTTTCAAAGGTCTAAACCTTAGAACATGAAAATAATGTGTTCTCAGAAGCACATCATGTCGAACATTTAGCTTTCAGTAAATGAATTTTGTCATATGGGATATGGTATTATACTAGTACTAATTTTTTTCTCTCTGTGCCATCCACCAACAGAAACTAGATTTTAAAGACAAACAGAAAAAATCTCAGCCATCAGTTAGAGATGTGCATCCCTGCTGCCTTTAGACAGAGTTGCACTGCTATAAAGAATGGCAGAATTTTGCTAATTTAGGCAGACAACTCCAGTGTCTTGGTTTATTACAGGGAGTTTTTCTGCAATTACAGATTCCAGTTTACATAATATATTTAGAGGCTGTTACAGTCAACTCTGACTGATGAATGCAATATATGTCTGGTTGCATATGAATACTGTAACCAGGAACAACAGGCAGTAGAAAAAAGCAAAACATTCAGAGATTAAAACATCAGAATTAATAGCTGAAAAAGATCTTAACAGATAATTTAATGAACTTTCTTGTGGCCAAATCAACTGCACCTGTCATAACTGAGAGACTTTTATGTAGCCTTTTCTTAAAGACTTCCAGTGGTGAAGACTTAATGGTTTCTTCCAAGCCATGTATTGCACCACCTACCTAATCCTGTTGTTAGATTTTTCCTGATGTCTAATCTAAATATTCCTTGTTTCATCTTAAGCCCTCTACTCCTCGTCTTTCCCATCACTGGTTAACCAGTAGACAGCTCTTGACTGATAATGCTGGTGGCACAGGTAGGACTTGGTATTTATAACAGAAAAGGTCTGCTGGATGATGTGGTTGTTGGAGGCCGTCTTGGGCTAGCGACCATGAAATGATAGTTCTCAATTCTTGGGCAAGTAAGGAGGAGGAACAACAAAGCTATTACCAGGGATTTCCAAGCGGCAGTCTTCAACCTGTTTAGATCACTGGTTGAGAAAGTCCCTTGCAGTACAGTCCTAGAGGTTTGCCCTCTAGGGGTCCAGGAAGGCTGGAATCTTTTCGAGAAGGAACACTTAAAGGCACAGGAGCAGGCTGTCCCCATGTATTGTAAAACAAACTGGCAGGGAAAACGACAATCCAGCTGAATAGGGAGCTTTTGCTGGGATTTAGGAGAAAGAGGAGAGTCTACCACCTTTGGAAGAAGGGGCAAGCTATCCAGGAAGAGTATAGGGATTTAGTTACATCATGTAGAAAGAACATTAGAGGGGCAAAAGCTCAACTAGAACTCAGCCTGGCAACCTCTGAAAGAAATAAAAAAAAGGCATTTTTACAAATATATTAACAACAAAAAAAGAACCAGGGAGAATCTCCATCCTTTATTGGATGAGATGGGGATCATTGTTACCAAGGATGAGGAAAAGGATGAGGTACTTAATGCCTTCTTTTCCTCAGTCTTTAACAGTCAGTCCAGTTATCCTCAAGGTATTCAGTCCCCTGAGCTGGAAGATAGGGATGGAGATCAGAATAATCCCCTCATAATCCAGGAAATAGCAGTGAATGACCTGCTAAGCCAACTGGACACATTCAAGTCTATGGGGCTGAATGAGATCCACCCGAGAGTGCTGAGGGAGCTGGTGGAGGAACTTGCCAAGCCTCTCTCCATCATTTATCAGCAATCCTGGTTAACAGGGGAGGTCCTGGATGACTGGAGGCTTGACGATGTGACATGCATCTACAAGAAGGGCCGGAAGGAGGATCTGGGGAACTGCTGCCTGTCAGTTTGACCTCAGTACCTTGGAAGATTATGGAGGGTGTGCTCACATGGCAAGTGCTGGGAAACCAGGGGATTGGGCCCAGCCAACATGGATTAATAAAGGGCAGGTCCTGTCTGCCCAACCTGATCTGCTTCTATGATCAGGTCACCCACCTAGTAGATAGGGCGGAAAAGCTGTGGATGTTGTCCACCCAGACTTTAATAAGGCATTTGACACAGTACCCTGCAGCACTCTTCTGGAGAGGCTGGCAACTCATGGCTTAGAGGGGATTGGAGAACATATCTTATGAGGACAGTCTGAGGTATTTGGTATTGTTTAGTCTGAAGAAGAGGAGGCAAAGAGGAAACCTACCTGAAAGGAGGTTGTAGTGAGAATGGTGCTGGCCTTTTCTCCATAGTAACTAACAATGGGACCAGAGGAAATGGCCACAAGTTGAGACAGAGGAAGTTCAGATTAGACATTAGGAAAAATTTCTTTATTTCAGTAAAGAGTAGTTAAGCATTGGAACAGGCTGCCCAGGGAAGTGCTGGAGTCACCATCCCTGGAGGTGTTTGAAAAACAGGTGAATGACATGCTTCGGGACATAGTCTAATGATCATGGAGATGTTTGGTAGAAGGTTGGACTTTATGATCTTGGAGGTCTTTTTTTTACAACCTTAACAATTCTATGATTCTGTGATTTGCCATTTCCTAGCTTTCCAATACCTTAGTTGTCTTACACAAATCCAATATAACTTCTGATTTTTATGAGACTCCTCAGTCAGTCTTGAATACCCTAGGAAGAATTCCTTGAGGCCCAATGATCTGAAACTGTACAACTTATTCAATTTCTTTCTAACATTTATGGAAGAGACAAAAACAAAGGAAGGCTTGGGAAAGCACTAGACTAAAAGTTAACTAGAATACACAGCACAGGATCTTCCTTGGAATATATACCATGAAACATAGTTGGCCATCAGACACTTTCTGCTTCTGAGGATATCTTGTCAATACTCTATCACTGAGGTTTCTTTAGAAACTTGTCAGAAGAATCTGAATTACTTAGATTTGCAAGTATTTAAGCCTGCATAAATTCTTATTTACCATTTATGTTGTGGTATCTCTTACATGTGATGGTGAAGTGCCCCTGGCAAAGACATCTTAAAAAAGGCTGGAAACAAGTATTTATTAGACAGGCTGGAAAGTCTTATGGGAAAGTGGAGAAGCTGAAATCAGACAGCGGGGGAGCAGATATTTCTGAAAGTTCTGATATACAGAGAAGTTTGTGACTCTTCCTCCACAAACTGTTCTAAAAAGATTTTGAAAGCTTTATGGTGGTTACAAGGAACAGAAAACAATATGAAAGGTAAGAGACAGTTGTAACTTCCTTCTCCTTAATTTTTATTAATTATTATACTGATTAATGTTGTGTGCCAGCAACAAACTCTCAGAAAAGTAGGATACTCAGCAGTCTTTAAAAGAAAACATTCAGGACACAGTGTATTGACCTAAAAATAAAGCAGATATTCAAAGTTCTTTTACCGTCCAGAATTACCAGAAATTTTATTTCAAAAAACTTATAGTCTCAATTTTTCTTTTGAGTTCTTAGAGTACTGCTCAATAATAGGGAGTGCCAGCTCAAGCAGAAGTGACTCTGACAGACTCGCAATTAAATTCAATGTCTCAGAAAGAAGCAGCTGTCCAGACATCAGTGAGAATAAATATTGAGAAATTGTTTAAAATTCCTCACTCCTTTCCCAAGTATCAATAACAAGATGAATAAAGGATTTCATTTCTGCTTGGCTAGAAGTCCTGAATATTCTGAGAGGTTGTTAAGCAGATAACTTTAGTGCATGAAAAATGCATGTTAGTCATTTTGTTCTTATATCAGTTATTTAACACATTGTATATAAATCAGCCTGCAAAATATAGTTTAATCATTTCTGGGTTTATTGCTTTATCATTTCACTGTATTTATATTGCATCCTGTGAAGATGGAACTTTGATTTAAAATTTCACATTTGTAGGCACATGTCAATACTGCACACACAGCTCAGACAATTACTCCAATGGGAATCACATCATTAGGCTTTATGGATATCATCCCCTCTATGGACCAGTATAATTAGTAGTCCTCAATGGATTCCCATGGAGTGTGTATACAGGACAGTAATGTGCTTTGGGCATGGGCTAGTTCTCATTGTCTGTGCAATATCAAGCACACTGTAGCCTCTATTGTGTTCAGAGCCTCTGGGTCTTATTATGTAATTTATGTTCATTTGTTTTCTCTACTGATAAGATATAGTAATTAATTCAGCAAGTATATAACTATGTTCTGCCTGCTTTATATTCACATTTCTTTAAACACAACATAGAAACTTAAAATGAAAAGTTTTCTTGAGGCATAAGGGCCACTGTCCTGCATTGCAGGCACTGAGTCCTAGAGCTCCCTTCAGAAAACAAACCTTATGCTCCACTCTATGAGCAGGCAGTGATATTTATGCTCCCTGTGTTCATTTCTGTCTGATTTTGTTCTGTCTTCCATTTTCACAGATTCTTTTCCTTTTATTACTACATACAGTTGTCCCTTCTTCAAGTCTTACTTTCTTATTCTCAGACTTCATCTTAGTCTCTATGTCCTGGATCTCTCAGAATTTCTTATCTTCTCCTCCTCTATAATAGTCCAAACATTATCACCTCTCTAATACACACTGTTTTGTGTTAGGATGTTACAGATCCAGTAATCAGGGTCGAAAGATCATATCTCATAGGAAAATTTTCAACCTTAATTTTAAAATCCTGCCATAGCGAATCACCCCCACTGCTAAAGCTTTCAGCCATCCTCTTGTCAGGTTTAATAACTATCAATTTCTTTATCACACTACATTTTTATCATAAACTGAAAAAAATTCTCCCTTCTAACATGAATTTTGGGTTTTCTTCTGATTTGTGAATGTTTAACCCTATACATTTGGGTTTGTCATACTAATAGTTTTCTGTATGCACAAACATGTTACTTGGTGTATAAGAGGTCTACAGATAGCTTGGTCTGAGTGACACCTAGAAAAAAGATGACTCCCTTTCAAGTATGTCTAGTTTCCACAATCTGTCCCGTTTTTAAACAAAATCTGATGTATATTTGTAAACCTAAATACGTGACTTCAGGGACTAATTTACAGAATCTGAATTCCATTTGGCAGAGACCTTCAGCAGCCCTGAACTGTAACCTCAGCAGACCTCTCTCTCCTGCATTCTCTTCCAGCTGCCTTAAGATTCTTGCTGCCCAGGGATTTGGATGCTGTGAATCCTCCCCACTCACAGCACAAGAAATTTTTATGCCTAAAAGTGCCATGATTTCCACCCAACTCTCAGGCATTACACTGCTAAATATTTCTAGCTCCTAAGCCTCCTTTACATTTGGCCTGAAGTGCTTTTTCATAGAAATGTATTTAGTACAGATGGCAAGCCATAAAACTGTTAGAGTGATTATTTATTTTAAATAATTTAATCAGGAAAAACTCACCAAGATGACTCAGTTCATTTCCAAGGTTATCCCAAGGCAAAATATGTCAGAAGAAAAGTCAAATAAATAACACACAAAATGCAATTGCAAACAATTGTGATTTTTGTGGATAATAAGGTTTTAAAAGCTGTAAACCTAGGAACTAAAGTCTTTAACACTGAGGGTTGTTTATATATTCCCATTCAGGGCAGCTGTCTAACACGCAAAGCCTATTATCTTTCATAATCATTAGCTCTATGCATTGCAACACACTTTTTCAGTCCAATCAGGTACCAGATTACCCTTTTTTAACCACATTTCGGAATAGTAAGAGTACATGAACAAATTCTGCTGAGACAGGCATGTCTCTCAGAGCTATATTCACCCATAGGAGGAAAGGCTGCATTATCTCCATATAGAATAGATACATCACATGATGATAAGTGATCCTTGTGTCAATTATACTGATAATTATCAAATGTTTTTCTTCTGTCTCTGCAGTTTATATTCTTAGTTTCTTGTACCATGCCATAGGAGAACTGTATCTTGGTGAAAGGCACCATACAGAATATATCTGCAAAGAAACAGCAGTTGACTCTTAGAAGATGGGCAGACATCGAGTTGCCTGCCATTATGGATATATGCAAGTGAATGTTCCTCCCAGAGGCACAGCACTACCACCAGGGTAGACTGTACAACTACTCTGAGATAATAACTTGTACAGAGGGATACAGAGAAGGTTTAAGACATCTCACCTTTACTTCTTAATATCTTTCCTACTCCCAAGTAAATTTGAATTTATCACTTCACGATGAGCAAGTTGAGACCACAGAACAAAAGCATCAGAAGCATCAAGGCTGTAAGTCAAGACAAGCATTGAGAAAAGCCAGAGACAATCAGGGAAGCAGAGAAACTAATTTCAGGCTAAGGATTTTTATCACAACTGGGTATAGACAAACCTGGAGAGAGTGAGCAGCCGGGCCAAAGTGCTAGTGCAGTGAAGAGTAGTAATAATGCACATAGCACTCACATGTTGATTATAATCACATAAACAAAAATACCCAGGCTGGTGTAGTGAGCCTCATTATCACTGGTATGCTGTTGGGTGTCCTCCAATAAAAGCAGACAACGTCTACCAAATTTCTGAGTCTCATTTGGAGACAAGCAACATCCTTGTCTCCCTTTATATTCATTTGAAAGAAATAAGCACCTTTAAAGTATGAATTATCTAGACATATTTAGGTGTCTATTTCAAAATGATTTGAATCACAAGTGCTTATTTCTGCATTCTCTATAAAGGGAAACTGTGATGACTAGCTCTGACATGAATATTTACACTGGAGACATCTGCATATGGTGAGATGAATTCAATCCTTAGAGTTTAAATAGACCAGACAAAGTGTTTCAATAGCATGAACAAAAACACAGCTTACGTCAGCATCTTACAATACATCCTGAGGTTTTTATCTTTGCAGAAAAGGGGGTCACCAGAGGAACTTGGCCTTTTAAAAACATTATTGGGTATGTGTTTGTTAAGTAGAGGGTAAACAGGAAAAGAAAGAAAAGGAAACAGAGGTGAGGGACTAATTGAATACAGGACAAGGAGAAGAACAGGAGAGCATGCATGACTCACATGAGGTCACCAGTGTGGGGGGAGTGTGGTGGGGCAAGAAAAGTCAAAACCAACAACAAGGAAGCTTAGGGTTGGCAGTATCCATCCAGAAGTTCAGAGAGTAACATGGTCACATCATCACTGCCTGATGAGCCCAGAATTGGTATTTCTGAACTTTCACATATTGTGAATGCAAGAGAACAATGGCATGGACCTGAAAGGCAATATGTAAATGTTCTGGCATTTAACAGCAATAAAACCCATTTTATATCCATATTTTTGTGAATCTGATAGCACATTCTTGATTTTTTGAGCTCATCTCTAAAGAGAAGGTATTAGACTCACTGTTAGGAAAAAAAAAAATAGGATCTCTGGGATTCTTTATACAGTAACTGAGCTCCTTACACAAATAGTAAAATTTTCAAAATCTGTGTTAAAATTCTAAGAATTAACAAAAGCCACAGACTTTCAAACCATCTTCCATACCTGTCCTATCCAGATTTGTAGGACTTCAGGCTAGCACCTCTCTGCAACTTCTTTATTACATAATCCTGGGTGATTTCAATGATTCAAAGCTGTCAAATGGGATCTTCTTCTATGATAAGTGGTAGTTAATCTTGCCATAAATATCTCCAGTTTAGTTCTTAATTGTGAATCATCTGAACAGAAAGGAAATAATGTTTCTGGTATTCAACCACAATAGCAACAAAAGATGAGCATTGTCTGAACATAGACAAGAAATAAGTGACTTGCACAACTACATCCTATGGTATACTTGCTGTCTCTGAACATTTCTCATACTCAAACTGCTGGTTACTTCTACTGTGCACCTGGGAATGAGGTCCCATGAACAAGATGAAGTCTCAAGTGCCTCATAATCATTTTTCCCTTGCAGGCAATCCATATCTATTCTGAGTCCAGAATCACTACAAATCCTTTCTTGAGGTTAGCAAAAAAAAAAAAAAAACAAAACACATCTAGGTTTCTGACCACGCTCTGTGATCATACTTCAGGAGAAAATGGGATAAATAGAGGCTTCTGGGATTTATGAAAAATGCCTGTGGCAGATAAAAGGATACCTTGAAGTACAGGGAGTACCTGGGATTTGCACCACAAGTACTGAGAAAATCCATGTGGGATGCTTCAAAAGGAAAGAAGAAATACAGTCTTTTGCCCAGGGTGCAGATCACATCATCAGGTTCACAGAACTGAAGTCAGGGTACAGCCATAACTGCAGGCAGAGGAGTTTTGGACTACATTAAAAGATGGAAAAGTGTCTAGCTCTGGTATTCAAACGTAGAGTGCACACGGCTGCAAGTCAATGTCTCACCCACCAGAGCTAAAGAGAATTCCTGGAATAGTGATAATGCCCAGCACAGGTAGCCTGAGAACAAAAGGGCCCTTTAAACCCCCAGTACTTAGTAACAGATACTACAAATATGAAAATACTTCTTTGTGGCAGATTATTTACACGTTAAATATATTATGCAAATATTTTCTCATATTATCATATGTATTATAAATTATTTGCTTCATTTGGCATCACAATTAGTTAGTTTCAAAAGGAATAAAACCCTAAGAATGATTAATACTTTGTAATTTGGAAAATAATTCTAAGGAAACATGTAATTTTAACTTTAATAATTTATGAAAGATTTTCTCAAATATGATTTACATCCCTTAGTGGGTTGGCTTTTGTTCCATTTATTTTTGTACAAAATACAGATCAAAGCTCTTTATGTTCTCTTGGATAACAACACAGTTTTCATGTAAACATACATCTTACGTATCCTATTTTAACATACATACTGGAGTAAGTCCTAAGGGAAATAAATGCCACAAAGTTAAACTGATTTGCATCAGCTGATATGGTAACTTACACCATGTGGCGATTTAGCCTGCCTTAATTATTCTGAATTGCTTCAATCTATACTTCATATTCATGGAAAATTAAAAATACAGGAAATGCCACTTCCATTTACAGCCTATTTTTATTCCTCTGTACTATTTTGGTTTGCCTGTAGTGAAGAGGATTGTATCAGATAAGCTAAGGATGAATGAGTATAAGCAAACTGAGAAATACCTGAATATTTCATTCCCATGATGCTTGACAGTTCTGTGTCACATCTTACACATTTGCCATGCCTCCTGTAGAGAACCACAAAGTATAACGCTTTGAAACAGCAGAAGAAACGAATACAAGAGTTTTTTCCTCAAGAGTTTCAATATTACAAAGTGGAATGAAGTAAGAATATATTGGCTAGCCCCTTGTATGCTATATATGGGTCAACCTCCTTTAGTTTTAGTGTTGCCTTTCCAATCTACATCAGCAAATGATTTAGCATTAAAGAACCTGTAATGCTCTGAACTCATCACATTTTGGTATGAAAAATCACATGATCAGATACATCTTTAGATTTTCTGGAAAACAGCTAAAATAAAAAATATATTGTTGATAATTTGCTGAGACAAGAATCTTAGCTTTCCACTACAGTGATGCGACAGCCTTTGAAAGAATCAGTTCAAAAACAGGGCAGCCAACATCCTTTTTTAAAGTATTTCACCTCAGTTGTTTCATAAACTTCAGTCCAGCATCAACAGCAAGCTCACTTCTAAGACTAGCAGCTCTTTATCCCTAAGGATTCAAATCCAAAAAGCTCAGAAATCAGTGGCCACATAGTCTCCATTAACTTCAGTGAGTTTTAAATAAGTCTAAGATCACTGTGAAGTAAAAGTTTCCAATGGAAACATTTCACACTATAGCAAAAAAAAATTCCAGAGTCAACAGAATCTCAGAAATTGAGGTTTTGCTTTGCTTAGCTTTCATTTCTTCTTAAAGGGCATAAAAGCAGCAGAAATTTATCCAGGATTCATATTTGTTTCATGAACACTTGGGTATTATCTTCCCCTCTTTCCAAATATCACTGAGGTGTATTGGTATTTCTAAAACATCTATTTGCAAGTGCTTCCCTTCTCAGAAGCTGAAAGATCTTGAACGATCAGTAACCTGCATTTGGCTGTTCCTTTCAGGTAGGTTATCTTCAAAATATGGCTATCAAATCTATTTTGATCTATTTTGTTCTGATTTGAAATTGCAAACATGAACTCAAAGACATTTTGTTCAAAATTAGGACCTCGGGGGTTGGAAGTCAGTTTTGACAAATTGGAATTTTCCAGAGAAGAAACATTCTCTCAAATGGGAAGGATGATCTTTGTTAACAGCAAAGGCACTGGACTGAGGGACAATTCCCACTTACTAATTTCCCTATCATGCTTGTGAAATTGTTTTAATTGCTCCATTGTAATCTTGTCCTACACATTCAGGCAAGATGAAAACACATGGACAGAGATATTCATTAGGAAAAGAATCCATGTAACACCCTTACTCTCCAAAGCACTCAGTGCAGTGTGATGACTATCTGCAGATACACCCTTGAAAAGGAACATGAATTTAGCACAATAGAATGAGTTTGTTTTTTCAGTGCCAATGTGAAACTAGTTTACATGATACAATGCTCCTGTGAGAGAATAATTGTATCAGGATGGTGTTAATGCCATTTACTTATTCATTTTGAATATCTAATGAAAACTGTTTAGAAAACAAATGGATAATTATGTTCTACTTGCAAAATAATTAAACATTCAGAACATGATATTTAACGAGGCTGGATTTTAGTATTAAATATGATATTAAATTTTACCTAAAATGACATATTAAGCCAATTCAGGAGGAAAAAAAAATAAAATGTAGATGATCCATGAGGTAATAAGATGCTGGGGAAGGAATTTACAGAAAAAATATTGTGTCTGGAATAGCTCCAGATATTCATGGTACTGACACTTGTATTTTCTCAGGTATACTACCAGACATTTATCAAGCAGGAGTAGAAATGTAGTAGATGAATATTCACTTAATATTCTGAGTTCCAAATCTTCACAGACATAATGTATTATAGCCCACCTCTCCTGAATAAAGTGAAATTATGCCAGAGGGGAAAGATCCTCCCTTATCTCTCTAGCACACTCATGCTACATAATGCAGTGCAATACAGAGATTTGCCAAACAGCTGCAATGCATACTGAGAGCAGCATAGTTGCACCATGACATTAATATAGCTGAGCTGAGCAGCCCTGCTAATACACCAATATTCTTCTAGTACTGGAACCTGATCTTTCAGCCTGCACTCAAATTTCCCTAGCCTAGCAGCCTGTAAAGCAGCTAACATCTATTACTAGCAGCATCAGAGGCATTTCTGAATACAAGTATCCTAGTATGGAGTCCCTACCTTTTCATTCCTACAGTCCTGAAGTTATTCTTAGATAGTCCCTAAACCCTTCACAGGGCTCTCAGATGTGCAGACTAACCTTAGGATCCACTGGTACCTTGTGTATCTTTGAGCTAAACAACTAACAGAGGCAGTATAAAATGTTTCTGCAAGATTATTGCCTCCTGTGTGATGTAACCTAATCTTCAGAGAAGATGTAGTGCACTGAAAGGACAGAGTTCAAGCTTAATTGAAAAACTAAAAAAAAAAAAAAAAAAGCCTAAGCATTTTGTCCAAATTCCTTATTTCCAAGTGCTTACAAGAAAATACCTTTCTATGCTGTAGGGAGGGAACTTTGGGGTTTTGGTCTGCACATGCTACTGAAACTGTGTTCCTCTGTATTTTGATTCTGCTTTTCTGTAACAATGCAAATAACAAATGTATGCATATAAATGTTCCCAAAGAAGGATAAACAAAAGGAAACAATTGTGGACAACCTTCGTTTGGAAACAAAAGGCTGGGCCAAGAACATGCTCTGAATTCTGCTGCAACAGAAGGATGCTGTCAATCACCATTCATTTTCTTAATCTATTTTCCAAATATTTCTATTTGGAAGATCTTTTATTATTACAGTTATTTTTATTATCGATTTAGCAGGTGACTTCTTAAATGTGGTTTCTGTTTTCTTCTGTAAGGTACCTCAGGGGAACATTTTCTAAGACTTTTGCTTTTCCATGCTGGCTGAAATAAACAGAAATATTTTGTATTAAGTTAAAAGTTAAATAGAGTAAAAATGCTTACTGTATTTCAAAATGCTTTATACTCCTAAATATTGCTACTGGAAAAGGCTTTCATTACATCATCTATGTCAATGCTTCGGTAATGTTGAACTGAATTCTAAGAAAAGAGGGCATCTTTAATAAATACAATAACAATTGAATTTACTAATATGTATTATCAATATTTGTTATTATTTAGCAATAATATTTATTAATAACAATTAGTTTAGAATTAGTTGAAAAATTACATTCCCAAAAAGGAGATGGCATAGTATTCTGGTCCCAAATTTTCTCATAACTGTAAGGTATTTATGTATT
>JANHFX010002731.1:79053-93359 GCA_027560015.1 Chloroceryle amazona
AATGTAATTTCTTTCCTTCAAGGAACATTAAATTTGTGTATTTTTTTAGGATAAGAGAATGGGGTAAACAAGGGAAAGATAATCCTGGCCCCTAACAAATGAAACTTAGAAATCAGGAAAACAGTTCCATTCCAGGTTGAGTGAAAAGCAAGAGATAGAAAAAATAATAAAAATCAATCTAATTCTGGGCCTTCATCCGCTTTCTGGACAGATATTCTTTTTCCATCATTGTCTGTGAAGAGTGGGTATTAATAGAGATAGTAAAGCGCAGCCTGAACTAGATAATTCAAATAATTCTGTTTTAATTTATCAATCTGACTACTAGCAATCAGGGAATTTTGTTAAAAACTCCAATGATTTTTATCTTGACAGTGCCTCTTTAATAACTAAATGGAACTCATATTAATTATTTATGTCCTTTAAAGTGCACTGAAGAGCTTTGCTGAAAATTACCACTTTTATATTTATAGAACACTAGCACATGTATAGATAGGTTCAAAATTCATTATTTATACCGAGCTGGCTTTATTTATAGGAATCAAGTTCAGTAATTAGCATCACATACAAGATGTGACCCATTCAGCTTTAGTGGAGTGGGCATAGGGTGGAAAACAAACACTAAACAGAAAGCTCTAGTAGGTTCAGAAATCAGACTATTCTCCAGCCTATTGGATACCAGGGAAAAAATACCATTAGGTCTGCTTTGCTGTTCCTGGATTTTTAGTGACTGGTTTAGTTCTTAAATTTAAGTGTTCTGGTCAGTGCAGTTTCTCAGGCTTACCTTGTTCTTTTAAAAGAGGTAGAAATAGTTCAAAAAGAAACTGTGCATAAAATACAGTAGGCCAAATCCTGTATTCAAAACTCCTTACCTCTAAGGGTGCATAAGGACAGCAGTATGAAAACAACACAAAGAGTAATTTCTTCTAGCCATAGTGAAAATACAACCCTTCTCCATGTCAGTGAAATGAATGATCTCTGTTACATGTGATTTTTGATTGTTGGTAAGGTACTGAAAAACTCCAAACAGCCTTCACACTATATTTAGAGGTAATATTGAAATTTCCCTGCAAAATACAAATCTTAAACATTCAGAGGTTTACAGAGAAAAAGCTTAAGGCTGTAATCCTTGGCCTTGTACCTTAGTAAACCTGAATGCAGTCCACTTTTATTGCCATCATGTAACTAATGCACTATCAATATTTCATGCATGTAATTTCAAATGAGTAAATAGCTTTCTGCAAGTTGCATAATTTGCTCATAATCTCAGTGCGTCTTGATCTATTTAAAGCTAAGTGCCACCATTTTAAAAATGCCACAGCAGGACTGTCTCGGTCTATCTAAGAATGATTATATCTTACAAAACCCCCAACCTCGCTCTTGCTACCACCCATTCTTACTGCCAGGGCAAACCATTTATCCCAATGCAAACACTAAAACAAAGCCAGGTAACAGACCCTACCAAATATCTAGCATTGTGACTATTTAGTCACTAAGGGAGAGACAAGAGAGCAAGCAAAAAGCTAAGCTGTGACATATGAGGTGTGCTACATTTAGGGAAGCTAATGAAATTGAGGGCTCAGCCATTAACCTTCAAGGAAGAAAAGCCAGGCCTGCTGCTTTAAAAATTGCTGGGACCAATCTTTCACCATGACAAGCATTAGTAATGAATAATTAAGCATTTAATATAATGTTGCTTTGGTGAAAAATGATAATTTTACAATTGATGGCCCCTAAACCTATTCAGTGTTATTATGGTGCAGTAAAAGGAGGAAGAGACCTTTGATGAAATGCATGTTTTTCAGTGAAGGAGGGATTTTTCCTTGTGTTTTTCTTCTTTTTTTCTTTTTTTTTTTCTGATGGTTAGACTGAAGTATTTTCAGTTATTAGGCATAAAATCTTTTCAGAGATGAGCAGTGGCCCTGCTGAGAGAATTTCATGAAAAATTTAAAAAGGAAAATTCAACCTGGAACAGTCTCACGTCTCGTGCCAACTCGCCCGAGGTCGAACTGTGTATTCCTCCACAATATTCAGCTAATGTCAGGGAAATAAATCATTCAGCAGATGCAAATTGCTGAAACACTCCAAAAATGAAACTTTAACAATTCAAGCTGAGAATCTATTTTGATTAAGTGATATAGTTATTTAAAACAATTTAACAGATGTTCTCTTACTTAGTTCCCCATAATCAAATGTTTATTGCAAAAGAAATATTTGAGTAAATTATTTGAACTGTACTCTAAGATCAATCTTTGCAGTTAAGAAAACTGACAAGCTAAGCTGCAGAGATTCCTCAAAGCCACTTGTTTCTTCCGTAGAGTCTGCTGCTGTTAGCAAAAATTTTAACTGTAGATTATCACAAATACATGTTTTGGTGGGTCTCATGAGGTGCCAGATTGCATTTGGTCATCGTGTATCAAACCTAAGTATCTTGGTCTGATTTAAACTAGTTCAAGTAGAACTGCTTTAGAATCCACTTCCTTATACAACGTGGAGAAGGTAAAGAAATGACACCTTTTATATCATAGCTAAAAGATGAAGGACAGTCTTTGCTCTTTACAGCCTTTACACTTAGGTATGTCATTTGCCAATGACATTCATCATATAGTTAGTTTTACTCCTGCTAACCAGTCACAGGCACTGTGAGTTTTCAGTGTATCTTGAATTATCCTTAAGAAATAAAAGTCTAAAAGAAGTTAATAGTTCAGTATCAGGATTTAGGCTATGTTATTCCTCTCAGTGCAGCTGATTATTCTGCTAACCTCACAAAGATTGAATTACCTCACATCTATAGTAAATCTCTCCTTCCAGCTTTAAAAAACACTGTGAATTTTGAGAAGTGTGCATATGTGCACACACACACACGTGTAGAGGTATCAATCCCTCAGAAATAAATATAAATCAAGAAAGAACAGAAAGTATTCTCCAGACAGACTGCAGTCTCTAGCAGTTGTATAGAAATAGCCACTAGCTGGTTGCACCAGCTTCTTTTCCCAGGGTTTAAAAATACATCAGCTACAGGAAAATCTAGAAAGCATATTAGTGCTGAAAGTCTGACCTTGAATAGTGCATAAATTAATAATTAAACCCAGAGTGCTAGAAAGAAATGAACTACACCTTTTTCTAAACACCTAGAATGCTTTCCAGAAGACTATCTGTAGTAACAAGAGATGGAGCATTATGAGCCTCTGAAGTATAACTATTTTTCCTTTCTTCTGATAGTACATTTTTCAAATTAAAAAATAAATTATAAAAAAATCTAGAGTGGGTTTTTCTTCTCAAAGTTTGTTCTTGAAAAGAAGACACAGCAACTCTGCCATGATTTTAAGTAGACCTTAACTATCACACTTCCACTTTGCAATTGGAGAAACAGATACAGATTTTGAGTTGAAGTTATCAGCAAAGACATAGCTACCAGTTTCACCTCATGTACCCTTACTCCCTGCTGCTTTTGTTATCTGACATCATGTGTGCCCTATCAACAAAGTTTAACACCATCATGACACCCCATTACACCTACTTCACAAAAGAACATCTTAGGACTGGGTCTGAGTGCATCAATACAAAGCCTAATAATTTATGGTCTTAAGAGAATTGATACAACTTTTAATCTCACATCAGTCAAAAAATTTAGTCAGTCACTGCTGAAAGACAGTAAGTCATGACCAAGCTCCTATCTCTCAGACAATGAAATCAAATTAAATAAATCAGAGGGGAGCTTGTTTTTCCATAGGTGTGGACGTTATCATATAGAATGTGTTTACTGACAGAATGCATAACTTCAGATACACTAAAGTGGAAAACCTACCTTTTTCTTTTTAACTGATTACAAGTAACCAGACTGAAACTATCCAATCCTCTTTTTTTTTTTTTTTTTTTTTTTCACTAGTTTAAAACCATTTCCTGGTGCTATTTTCCACTTCTTTTATAAAAGGAGGAAGAAACAATATTTTAGGGCTGTTTACCACATCTTATTGCAGGAAAGTAACAGTCGAATATGTTCTTTTATTAAAAAAATTTTGCTCATTTATTGTATTTCTACATTCTTAAAACAATGGATGGAAATATGTGCCCATAGCTAAAGGAAAGTAATTATAATAATAAAATATTATTCCCAAAACAATACTTTATTACTTGGTCTCAACCCTTTCTTTAATATCATTAGTATGAATTCTTGACTCCACAGAGATCAGTTAATATCTAGGAGTCAGATTTCACAGACATGGTTACCTTGTGTGAGTATATTTAAGGTGCCTACACATGGGTGAGAAGTATATTGAAGCTCATTCTTTCTATTTTCTAGATTGTTCAGTATGAGCCTGGTCTGTAGTAACATTGGCACAGCACTGAATCCAAGCCAATAAATACATGCCACTAAGAGATATAGTATATAGTTTAGACAGAATCACAAGATGTTTCTGACTGGGTCTATTTCTAGTTATAGGCTGGGCAAGAAGTCGATAAGACCAGTGATGTAGCTTTAGCAACTTCAGGGCACTGTGTCTCTTCAGATTCTGATTCCACAACAGTTTCTTTATAAGGTGATATTCAGGAACACCTGAATACCAGATTCTGCCAGAGTGGGAACAGTATGCTTAGTGTGAATCTGTTCTCTGAACCTCAGCATAGGCATTTTATGCCTATTTTGCCTTTCATGTGAATTAACCAAGATTTTAACATGATGAATTAGAGTACAGCACAATTCAGGATAATTGCAGGAAGCTCTCTTCTATCAAGAGAAAAGCTCTGACAATAATACTGGATTTTCACCTACTCATTGAATATACCTCATGGAAAATGACTGAAATTTTAAAACTCAAAATAAGAAGGAAGGTCAAAACTGAGGGCATTAAATAGTATCCACTCTATTATTATATAATACTGGAACATAAAGAAAACTGCAGGGAGAAAAGGAGAAAGTCAACTGTGTACAGAGAGAGGTTAACTTGTTCTTGATATCAGAAACAGGACACTGTAACACACAATGCATCTACAAAAATACCTTTAGTTCACTTCTAACATGAATTCTCAGCCTTGGGCTGTGGCTGACCAGGAATCTGGGGCCAGCATTCAGTTAGGGTCAGCTAGATAATAGTCAAGCTGCTGAGTGTACTGACACCTGGAATGCAGAAACATAAAGGCTGTTTGTAGAAGTTTTCTCTCCATCTTAAGATCCAACAAAGAAATTAAGACCAGCAATCATTATTATTGACCCCGTGTGTATATCCACAGAGTATTACCAAAGAAAAAGAGATCTTTTAGAGTACTTCCTCCACGTATAGAATAATCTCCGATATGTATAGACCACCAATGATTTCAAAGAGCAAAAACGCAGATGGAAAATGATCATATGTAACAGGGAACAGGAGGGAATATAATTCGTATAAATGTGATTCAAAATTCTGCTTGAAGTTTAGAAAAGCTGGTAGGTTTCCTATGAAAGCAAATTTCTTGCTTCTCCTAAAAGACACCACTATATAGATTTACTGCTATTAACACCAGAAAACCCTATAGACAGAAATTAACAATGGGGCCTCAGTACCTTACTCTGAAGACAAAAAATTCCATAAATCTCAGCAGCACAAGCCTTAGCAAGAGACACAATTTTGAGAGGGACCAAGATGGAGGACAAAGTCAAAGATGTCCAATAAGACAACAACCCCTAAGAGGAGCTTACCTGGGATCAGAGAGGAAGTAGTAGGCTGAGGGAAACATTAGTCTTTCTACCCCTGTATTCCTCTGGATTTTTCAGTGACTTCTACCCCAGTCAGTGGGTAGTATGAATAGACAGATTCAACTGAGAAAGTTGTTTCTGCACAAAACATGGGCTTCACATGTCATAAACTTTATGGTGCAAATTCAAACATCTTGTCTCTATAGATACTCATACCCTTTCACTGAACACCCTTTCACCCAAACCCGAACCAACACTTTCAGAACATCTATCTGCATCCCTGATGGGAGATAGTGTTCTCAATGCACAACACACTAAAGAAAAACGACTCTTCTATTTATAAGCTGCCCAACATTGTTTCTCATCATGCAGCTCCCTGTCTTTTTACAGAAATACAAACACTTTCACACAAGGCAACAATTTGTATTGCCTGAACCCAACACTGGATTGTAAATATAAGATGCAGCTTGACTCTCTTCCTTCCACATTTTTAGTTATTTCCACTAAAGAATCACATTTTTCCAATAACAAATTGGTTTTGGATATCCTAATACACAAAATATACTTTATCTAAGACAATGGGAGATTTGATTACTGGGTACAGCTTTAGACCTCAAAGAGGACCTTTTGGTCTCAGTCAAACCACACTTTTATTGTGTTACCTTACCAATTACTTTAATCAGTTCCCTGTCAATAAAATTTACTGAGACATCGCTACCTAAATTGTTACACATGTTCCAGGAGATCAAAGCCAGTAACCGTCATAGATGGATCAGTTACTTTGGTGAGTACAAGCAAAACAGTATCTAACAGAGAGACATACTAGTAGGTAAAATAAGGTGATGTATAGCATAGGTAATTTTGGACCTGTTTCTTTATAAATACATTTATGTATATATATATATACATGCATCTACAAAAAAAAAAAGTCAATTGTATGAATAAACAGTATGAAACAGAGGTTTCTAATATACATCTCTAATGCAATTTACAATCCTTTCCAATCATAGTCCTTTGCTATTGATTTCCATAGTTAAGTTGACCATAAAAGATCCAATACATGAACAAAAGGATCCAAAGAACAGCTACTGAGGATACATTCAGTCTGCATGATTCACTGTGTTCACTGAAGCAATACTAGCAGTATTTTAAAGATCTTTCATTTGATCCATATAATTTTCACTACACATTTTATCATGTTTGCAGTATCTTTGGTAATAGAATCTGCTGGAGTTTGCCAGAGGTATTTGAGAAATTGCTTCTTCCACCCTCACCCCCAGAAGATTAAAAAAAACCCACAATACTTTGGTGGTCTAAGTATATGTGAAACTGGGTGCATTGTAGAATGGGCTTAGATTTCACAGGACAAAAGATTTCTGCCTCCATACAGGGACTATCCAACCCTGAGATCCCTGTGGATGAATCAATACCTTGAAGTGTATCCATGACAACCATAGAGATCAAATAGGCTCAGCACACACAGTATTCACAGTATTGATTTTTCAACACAGGACAATACAGTGCTCTCAGTGCCTGAATATGGATGAGTAGGTGGCTGAGGCAGACGTCTCTTGGAAAGTCTGAAGTGATGGTGCTGAGGAGAGAGCAGCACTTAAGGAATTTCACACCACTATAGTGAGGGTGTCCATTCTCCAATTATGAAGACAGACTGCAGCCTTTGTGTCCACAGCTCACAGCCCAAGGTTTCTGAATAGCTGGTTAGCCATGGTCATGGAAAAAACCCTTTACTATTCCCTTTTGTTGGAAATAAATATCACTGACATGCTGCATACACTTATGACCAGGGCTTTAGATCTAAAACTCTCAAAATTTAAAGTGGGAAGCTACTGCCCTTTAAAGAAATAAATTATATTTATATATGTACATATAAAACAAAAAATAAAATGTCACCAAAGGTTCAGATAAGCAGATAAAATCTGCTTAACAGAGGCAAAAGCAGTGCATCATTCGGTGTTGGGCTTCATTCTGCTCATGTTCTATCGGACTAGATTCAGAGATTTGATGTTTGCAATGTTCTCTAAAACCATCAGTATGACTATGATCTTAAGTGGTCTGGAATGGTATGTTAATGCAATTAGTGGCAACCATACTGAATGATCATAAACTCTGACAGTTAAATTTAACTGAAGCAACAGAACAGTCAATTCAAATGTGTCAGAAAAAAAAAGGGCTCAAGAATATGCAAAGTGTTCATGGAGCCATAATCAATTTTCTGGAATTATCAATTAAAACCTATGCTACAACCAGGACAAAATTTGATTTTCCAGAAAATGTCATGAAAATTATCTGCTTCCATCAAAAAAACCTCAATATGTATTTTTAAATGGCAGACAAAATATCAAACACATTTCAACCAGGATGCAATAATTTCCAAATGTCTGACTGGGATGCTTCACAAAAGGTCTTGTTCTGCCACCTCCCAGGTCCTTGATCAATGTCCTGAAACTCCTACCTAAGTCTGTGCCAACACCTACCAGAAAAAGGTTTTATAATGCATAGTCTGCTTGACCTAAGGCTGGCAATGCATGTGCATGTGCATGTTTCAGAGCACAAAGCTCATGGAGATAGGGCCATGGGGCTGGTAGGGACCCAAGCCCAGTTAAGCTTTTCTGTGCTGCCTAGTGGAAGTGGTCCCTGGAATATGCAATTCCCCAGAAGCACACTTGAGTTTCTCTGAGAAAAATTAGATCAAGAGATCACAGGAATGAAACACCATAGCCACAATGTAGATGATTTTGGAAAGCAACTTCGTCCAAGAGCCAAGTAGGGCTTTTTTTTGATATTTGATAACACAAATATCTCATTAAAGTTTTCAGCTGAACATTTCTGACTAAAAATGTTCTAGCTTTGTTTTGTCATTAATTTGACATTTTCTGTCAGAATAAAACTATATTTTTCTTTTGAGAGGAACAGAATATATTTGCATATTTACTCCTTAACATTAAGGTTACACAATCACTATGGCTAAACACTGTGTAAAAAACCAAACTGAGATACTTTTAACAACTTGTGGCAATTAATGCAGAAGGAACTTCCACCACACTTACTGTATTGTTCCTCAAGCAAGACTGCATTTCAAAACTTCAGGTTTTTAGAGATTCACAAGACTTGTTGTACTTCATCTTGATCTTTTTCTTAATTTGTTCTTTTTCTCTTGAAAGAAACTCTTCCCTCTTTCTGCAAGTGTATCCTTAAAAAGTAGGCATCTAAAGGTGGTGCAGATATCCCAGAGCATTTTCATACTCATTGACTGATTATTCAATCATCAAATCTCCTTTATGTCAAAAAATATGTTAATGGTAGTCACTATAAAGTAATTGTGAATACACAAATTAACTCTTGGTGAGACAGTAATAGTTTAAAAAGCTGCAGATTGTCCAATGATGTTAAGGATACTTACACAGGCTATTTCCTATCCAAATTTATCTCATGTTGTACTGCTGCAAGTCTGCAGCTCATCTTCATTTCTGCTAATGTTTATCCAGCTCTTTGTTACCTAGGGAATTAGGTCAGTTTGAAGTAAGAAGAAATAGACCAAGGTATTCTGTAGAAAAAGCACTCAAAATACTAATGTCTAGGATTCCTGGAGTCACATTTAAATAAACTACAAATTGCATTTTACCAAGTGCTTCCGCTGTAACACTTTATTTCTGTACATATACTTGACAGCTGTATCTGCTGGCTGTCATTTATCAGGCCAAACAGGAGATGTGTGTCTTTTGTTCTTCTCCTCAGTTACTGCCAAACAAGAGGCTGACATTTGTTGTATGTTATAACCTTATGGGAAGCTATGGCTAGCTTAGGAGACATATCTCTAAAGATATGAAAGATCTCTTGGTCAGATATTAACAGTTATCTCATAATTTCAATCTATGTGTGAATATAAAGCACAGTCAGTGAAAAGTACCTAGCCAGTTGAAATGGTACTGTTATTAAGGACACATACTGCACATTCAGCAGTAAAAGTATTACTTGAGGCAAAGCTGTTTTGCAGAAGTATTGCCATATTTCATACTATATACTAACAAATTGATTGCAGTCTTTGGTGAATGAACTTGACCTGCTTCTCCACATGCTTCATCATGCACCTGTGATAAGTTTTAATGGTCCATGACATTTATGCACCTGTTCCCTTGCTGTTGATTTGCATTCCTTTATTGAAAATAATGTGGTCTTGTTTCTAATTGCATGCATCTGTCCACAGTTCAAAGATTCTAATTCTTCCTAATTAACAGATAACTGATTATTTAAAGAACCTGTCTGAACAACTCATGAGTCCTCTGTAATATTACAACCTCTGAGTATGCCTATGTCAGAATGCAGTTTTATTTGATCACTTGCCTTTGCCTGTAGATTTTTATTTTCTGTGGTGCACATTATTCAAGAGTAGCAGACAAGAACTAACAGAAGAGTATTGCTACTTAATCACTCTACCACTGAAAAATATTTAGCATAGGCAACAGTCCAATTACCACCAAAACCAGATCTCTGAAGGTTGTGGTCATGCACACAACCATATTACCTGGCTATGTCTGTTATGACCTTAGGGAAACTGATTCAAGTAATACCTAGTAAATAGGTTGGAGAATAACATAAAGGCAGAGAAAGCTGTTATCTTTCACTTGTTTTCAGTCACAAAAACCACAGGAAAGTGAGCCGTCTGCAGTAAGAACTTGGTGAAATGGAGGACACACTGACAGACAGATGTCCCATAACTTCCAATGAAGGGCTGAACCAAAACAAATAAGGTCATTGTTTTTATTTTTCTAAAGCAGTATCAACTCCTGTATTTTTTCTCCAAGAAGGTAAAAACATGGTCAAAACCTCATCATTCTGTTCTTCTTCTGTTCTTTTGTATCTCGTGCTCAAACATATATTCATGAAACACCATAAAGAGATTTAAATATCTGTAGAGACTGTGAAAAAAAAGGGTGCTTAAAATGTCTTCTCAATAGTAAGGTCAGACACTAGGGACAACATCACAAGCCCATTGAATTTCACTTGGAAGAAGTGTTCAACTACACCTCTCTCTATTACCTAGCAGTTCCAGGGGGAGAGGGCGGTTTGCAGCAGCAATTGATTTGAGTTCAATTTTGTGAATCACTAACTTTCCCTAGAATCCTTACCACTTTTCCTAGCCTGTATTTGCCTATATGATAAACCTTTCCTATATATAGTACTTGACACTTGTTCTGATTAAGCAGCATTTTTCCTTGAATACATATAGTTAGTTAAGTTAAGGTAATTCTGAATTCCAATTTTAGAGTTTTGCTGAAAACTGATGTAAGACAGAACTGATAATAAAAGTGTGAAACAGTGCTGCAAGGCTGACTTGTGTTTTGTTTTTTGTTTTGTTTTGTTTTGTTTTGTTTTTCTGACTGAAAAATTTTAAAGGAACAGTTTCTTAAAATGTTTCTAAATCATGTTTCTCTCCTGGGAGACCACAGCTGTCAGTCTAGAAAATCAGTGACTTGTAAAGTGACCTGTTTAACTCTATTTGCCTGAAAGAGGACTACTGAGGGCTAAATTCTGTGTAGTGGTTTATGAAACGATTTCTTTGTAGAGTTAGTTGGCAACGATGAGGGAAAATTTTTTAACGGATTTATAGACAAAACTCACCATTTGTTTTGCTGACCATCAAGATGCCTTGAGGGTACTTTTCTAACATCATCAAGCAGTGGAGATTGTCACAGTAGTGCAAATACTTGTTATGAATGACAAAGTGCATACTGCTTAATATAAGGAAGACTTCTTTAAGTAATTAGTTTATTCTCTCTCAGAGGAAGGATGAATTCAATTACAAAAATAAATCCTATGTTCTAATGTAAGTTGAACTTTCTCATTTAGCCAATATGCACTGTTAGATATATATATATTTAGCCAATATTCACTGTTGGCTATAGCAGTAATCATACAGTCCATTTGAAAACATAGATATGATGCTTTGGCCTATGGTTTGTATTGTTTTGATACTCTATGTACACACCTTTTGAGTCTCTGATTAGACAATTTTTGTGCAAAGGAAAACTGGAAGTGTTAAAATAAACAAAGAGAATCTTCATGCCCGGGAGCAGGTGTCCCAGCTGTTTGATAAGATTTACAGGCTCAAAAGATATTACTTGCTGTTATCCCAAATGTCAGATGCATGGTTAGAGTAGGCACATATTTCGTAGAGGAGATTAATCCTTCCTGCTCCATGAGCACTGAAACTGCAAACACTTCTGGTTTATGCCAGTGCAAAGTCAATTTAAAGGATACCAGATACAGATAAGCCAACTATGGTAGATGAAGAGCAGTAGTAAATCATCCATAATAGCTTCAGACAAACTGCTGAGCCCTCGAAAAATATGAAAATTAAGCCTGAATTCTTGAATATTTTCAGTTTCACCAGTCACTGTTGGCTATAGCACTAATCACAGCACAGAAAAGTTATAATAGCATGACATATATGGTGAGGGGAAAAAGAAAAGCTTACATCTCTTTAGAAAAAGGCTTGAAGTTTTATGTATAAGTACACAGAGAGAAAAGACATTTCTGAGATTGGCTTTGGCATACTTTTGCTTACATAAAGCCTGTGCAATCATATGGGAACCGTGAGGTCTGGCGGAAGTACCCTAAATCATGGAATCATAGAATACCAGGTTGGAAGAGATCTCAAGCATCATCTGGTCTCATCTCTTAAGGTAAACTATATATATATAGTTTAAATGAGATGGCACAGCACCCTGTCAAGCTGAGTCTTAAAACTGTCCAGTGTAGGGGAATCCACCACTTGCCTTGGGAGATTATTCCAATGTCTAATTACTCTCATGGTGAAACTTTCTCTGGATTCTAATCGGAATCTCCCCAGGAGTAACCTGTACCCATTACCCCTTGTCTTTTCCATGTGAGGTTGTGCGTGTCTGGGTCCTGGCTGGTAGAGCTTCTGTCTTGTTGGCTGTGTTATCACCAGAACCGGCTCCTGCACCCCATCCCTTGGGGGCAGATGATCTTTGATGCTCTACTTCACTTACTCAATTAAACCATGGTCAAGTGGAGAAAACAGAAATAATCTAAGTCAATTAGTACCTATTATTCTACATTAAAATTCATATAATAACAAGCATTTTAAAGACATGTCAGAACGTCTCCATTGTGCTTTACAAGGTAGGAAAGGATTTAAAATTTTATTCTCTTGCAATTTTCTTTAAATGTTTCTTAAAAGCTCTTTAAATTACAGCCCTCATCTGGAGGTTGGCTAGAATGTCTGCTAATAGCATAGACTTTGTTTTAAAACTGCATTTTCTGTAACCTTGGAAGGGAGCTCATATCAATGAGACACCATGAAAAGTGTCACTGGAATGAAGACAGGAATTTTCAATAGAAGGGAAGTCAGATAGGTTGGCAGTCACAACTAGTGTGACTAGTCCGACTTCTCAATTTGTCTTGATGCACAAAATCCCTATTCAGTCCCAGGTGACAGTCTTAGGAGTAACAGTCCACAAGGTCTGTTATTCTCCTACAAAAGGAAAATAAACTAGGTTAGTTCAATTAATTTTTGAAAAGTGTAGATTGCTTATTGTGGTGGTTTGACCTTGGCTGGATGATGGGTGCCCACCAAGCCACTGTATCACTTCCCCCCCTCCTCTGAGCTGGACCAGAGGGAAGAAGATAAGAGGAAACTCATGGGTTAAAACAAAGGCAGTTTAATGAAAAGCAAAGGAAAGGTCACACACGGAAGGAAAAGAAAACAAAGATTTATTCTCTGCTTTCCATCAGCAGGTGATGTCTGTCCCCTTTTCCAGGAAGCAGGGCTCCAAATGCATAGCAGTTGCTCCAGAGAACAAGTGTATGCCTCCCCCCTCCAACCCCCTTTTCCTAGCTTTTATAGTTTAGCTGATGTATGGTATGGAATATCCCTTTGGTCATTTTGGGTCAGCTGTACAGTCGTGACCCCTCTCATGATCTTGTCCACCCCCTCCCACTGCAGGGGGAATGCTGGAAAACGGCCTTGGTGATGTGAGAGCCCTGCTCAGCAGTAAACACAGCAAACACAGCATGGGTGTGTTGTCAGCACTGTCAGCACCTTTCTAGCTCTCAACATAAAGCACAGCACTGGGGGGGGAGGCTGCTATGGGGAAAATTAACTCCATCTCACTCAGACCAAATACAGCTACTCATTTTCTTAATTTCCTTGTTCTTATAAAAGCTTGTTTGGTTGTTTGTTCCATAGTTTTAGGTTTTTTTTCTAGAAACTGAAGTTAAGCTGAATAACCTGTGATTCTTAGTCTCCCCTTTTTTCTTCTCAAAAGATAACATGCAACACCTGTTCAGTTTTCTGACAGGTATCCTTCACAAGATAACCAGAAAGAACCATTATTCTTTTTTAACTAGCCTATGATGAAGCTTCTCAAGGAGTTGATAAGAAAATATCTACTTCATCTATTCATGCTGTACTGTGTTCTTGCCTGTGTTCTCTCACCTCTATGGTAATAATTGTACTAAACGGCACCTCATAACTGAACTAATTTTGAACCAGTTGTCCTGGTTTGAGTGAAAACAGAACTAATTCTGTTCAGTGATTTTACTTTTCAGCTCAGTTCTTCTAACTGCACTGTCTGAAGTTAGCAGCCTG
>JANHFX010002732.1:0-16981 GCA_027560015.1 Chloroceryle amazona
GCCAGTCACGTGCCCCCGTGTTTATCTCCGCGGCTGCCGGCGGTGTTTGGCCCGGCGGGTCGAGTGAGTGACTGTAGCGGCCTCCGCGGGGCGGAGGGGGGAGGCTGGCCCGTCGCCGTGGCCCGTCTGGAAACGGCCGCGTTCCCAGCCGCCTCCTCGGAGGGATGGGTGGGAGCGGGCGGAGACCCTGTCGGGGCGGACGGGCAGGTGCCGCCGCACCTTCCTTCAGCCCGGGGTGGGTGCGCGGGGCTCGGGGAGTGCGGGCGGGAGCGGTCGGTGAGGGGCTGCGCTGCTTTTCGGCCGGCGGAGAAGCAGTTTAGATCCTTGACTCCCCAGGAGTGAAAGGACCACGGTGCTTATCACTCGGACTCTGCTGTGGTGATTCAGATCACCGAGGTGTCACCTGCTGCTCTGAGCTGCGTCTCACTAAGTGGTCTTTCCTTTGTTTCTAGGCTCACAATGTCCCTACCAGCAAAGCGATGTGGAAGGCCCCCAGTGTTGTCTTTTCTGGAAAAAAAGAAGAGAAAGCAAAGTCTTGATAGAAGAAGGGGGAAAACAAGGATTTATGTGGGAAATCATATTGACCGATGGTTGACACTTAAGGAAAAGTTAGATTTCAGAAACGATGCTGAAGTTGCAGGGTTTTTACTGGACTTGTGAGTGGACTTTCACAATACTCCTCTGTTTACTAATGCCAAGTAAATAATTCCTGGTGTTAATACCAACTGTGTCTTTTCTTTCTAGGTATGACAGCTGTGACCCATTATCAAAAGCTTCAGTCTGTACCCTCCCCAAGAGTGTAAGAAGAATTACAGTGAAAGAAGAAGGAGCATTGTCAGGAAGCACTTCTTTAATAGCAGCTGATGGAACGTTAGTAGTGTACTCTCTTTAGATGTGAAGAGCAGATTAAATATTTTTCTTAATAGTATTTGAAAGACTGTAGGTGAACTTGGGAAAAAAAAATTATGTGGAAGTTATTTAAGAAGGAGCAAAGTATGCAGCTAGTTTTAAAAAAATGGAAGATTTTTGCTCATCCTCTGTAGAATAACTTAAGTATTTGTTTTGTTGTTTGTATTGTTGAGCACATAATTCTAGTCTAGACAAAATAGAAACAAAGTTGTTTTGTTTTGTTTTTTGTAGAAGTGTTTCAGTTAACAATTTAGGCTGTGTTTGCAGGTATGACAATGATGACCAGTTATCTAAAGAATCTGCTTGTCGTGAACTGGGAGATGTGAGAATTGTAACCATGAAAGAAGAGAGAGAGATGCCACCTGACTGCCCGTCAACAGGGACGGATGACACGTTAGTGATGCCATGATTTTTTTGCATGTTTTACATTTAAAAGTAATTTTCACTGATTTTTAATGTCATGTTTATTAGAAACTCATGTCATTCACGCTCCGATTTGTTATCTAAAACCATCTTGGTACATAATGGTTCAGCCTGTCTGAGGCAAGAATCTGAGAGAGTTTTTGGAAACTTTGTAAGACTCTTAGAGTACGCACCACAGACCTGCTTGTTCGCTGCCTGCCTTCCTGTATGTGAGATTCATGAGTGGAACAAGAAGTTAGCTAGTGCCTTACGTGTATCCTAGTCACTTCAGTGAGCAGTTTGTTACGGTAGTGCAGTCTCCAGGCAGGCGTGACTGCATGTGCTTTAGCCTTGTAACCTTTCTCAAAAGAACACGGTTTCATTGTTGACTGAGTGATATTACATATAAAGTGACGTGTTAACCTATCTAAAAATAGTGCTGTGCTCAACAAGGCAACCTCACCATCAGTCGACTGCTGATTTCTTTTACTGCACTGTCATCCATAACTGAGGCGTTCACAGTTGAGATCAGAGGAGCCTCAAATAGGTATGCTTGTCCATTACTCTTTGTTTAGGTTTCAATTACCCACAACAGTGTTACTGAGTAATTGTAATTTTATCCATGATGTGGTTATCTGACCTTTAAAAAAACTGTATCTTTTAATGTGTGCAGGGGGACACTGAGACCCTAGGACACTACATTGGCATTGCATGGTGTGTCCAAACCCCTCGCTAATATGGTGAAGTATGTAACGCCTGTAGCCTATTTGTCTGAATCTCATTTTCCCCTGTGTTTTCTCTTACGACTTTTCTAATTTTTCTTAATTTTGGTTTTAGTAGGTGAACAAGTTGGGTGAAAGTAATTCCATGATGCAGGAGGATTCTTGGAAGCTAGATCAGGAGAAAATAAATACCAGTGCTGCTGAAGCTGACAAAATCATGTGCATCCTTCAAAATAGCCTTTGTCCCTGGCGATATAATTTTAGTTTGGAGTGCAGCAATAATTGAATTCCTGGGACTGATTTGATACAGGTGAGACAGAGGGCTTGCTCTTAACTGATTGCTTATTTCAGCCTCCTGCGATGTGAGAAATGCTGTGAAAAGTTCTTTGGTATGAGAAAAGCTTTCTGTTACCCTGAAAGGTAAGGTACGTGATGCTTTGTGACAGTCTCACAGTATCTAGGTAAAGATGCTAAATCCCACCAAATATGTAAAATGCTAGACAAATGATCAGGCAGGTGTGCAGCGGTAATGTTGTAAAGCTAAGAAATTACAGTTGTCTAAGGATAAAGAGATTCAAAAATAAGAATTTGATGGGACAGACATCTCTGGGCATACTGTTTTATTCTAGGGAATATTTGCCTCACAGGAGTAGTTGTGTAATCTCTCTATGAGGGGAAAAAAATGGTTTGTGTTTCAGCATCCAAGCACCACATGATTCGTATGGCTTTTGAGTCTGTTCTTCATTCACAACGTAGCGTTGAGGTGGAGTGATGATGTTATTCCGGGATTCTTATTAGCTGGGGGATATCCATCAGGCGATTTGCCTAAAGTCATGTTGATAGCTGAGCTTGGGTCTTAGAAGAATGAACTCAATTCCTTACTCAGTGGTTTTAGATGGGTGAGCAGAATTCTTAATTGTTGTAGAAAATAGTGTAGAAAATAGTGTCTTTCCTTTAGAAAGAAACGGTAGTTTTGTTAATGTATACTTTTTTTTCTTCTCTTCTTGTTTTTAAAGGTGTGGTACCACACTTTCTATTAAAGGGTGGAGATGAAGGCAGGCCTGCTTTCCAGGCATTTGGTGGCATGTTTTCTTGTTGCTGTTATTGTTTTGGGCCTTATGGAGTATGAAATTTCATGCTTTGCTGCTATAGGAGGGCCAGGAAAAGAACAAAGTCTTGTTTAAGATGCTTTATTATCAAATTCTGAATAGTTAATATAGCAGCTGTTGTATTCTAGGTCTTTTACTACCTAGTCTAGTTTTAGGTTGGCTAAACACTGTTAAGGAATTGGAAATACCAAAAGATGATGGAGCAAGAACACTTAAATCTCTGCTGCTTCATCAGTGCCTTTAATGTTTGGTTTCTGTCTTGGTTTTGGAGTCTTGCCTGATGGTGTTAGCTTTGAGAGGTTTCTGCTGTTGTAGAGAATGAAGTTGGTGGAGGAACAGTGAGTGGAGTCAAGTAACAGGGATGTCAAAGTTCTTTCCAGGTGAAATGATAGGGTTTTTTGAGTTCTGAGTATTGTGAAAAGTTGGAATATTGAAATTACACTGGGAGAAAAGAATGTGCAGAAATCTGATGTGAAGTATTATTAGCAGGGCATAGCCACAGGGAAGTGTAACTGAACCCTGTCCAGTTAGGTCCCTGAATACATTCAGCTCTTCCCTAATGCTTCTTCTGTTACTAACTTCCAACTTTAACATCTAGAATACTAACCAAGCTAGGTTCAAATTAATTTTCTGTTTTACATGTAATAAGTACAAAACTGTCAAAGCAGATAATAAACAATTCATTGATTTGTCTTCAATATTATTTACTCTCATACTAAGATTAAAGAATGAGTCAAAGTAGTTGCATAGGGTTTTTGGAGGGGATTTGGGATTCTTTTCCTTCTGCAATATTTGAGTGGGAGAGATTCAGAAGGTCCTTTATGTGTACCTTTATTAAAGAGACATTTTCATGATAGAAGTGACTTTTGTGGGATTGATTATGAAATTTATATTTTTTTCATTGATTTACTAAGAAATTAATCCAATTGCAAATTAAATACTCTGAAGTGTCACAGCAATTTGGTGAAGAAGACAGAAACCAATAGGATGAGCTGGTGTCAGTCAGTAGTAGCTGATTAGTTGGAAAGCCCCAATTTTGAAGGTAGTCTTCAGCTTCAGTTCCTGTCTCTCCTAAAATGGTAGTGGCAACTCCTTTTATAGCGATTTTTGCTGCACGTTTTTTGTCACAATTGTGGGATCTTGCAAGAGTCTGTATTGCAGAATTTCTCTTTATCTTAAGTAATCTGTTGTCTGAAAAGGTGTACGATTACTGTCCAGGCAAGGCGGTTGTAAAGTGAAGTTTTCTAACTTGGAAAGAAAATAAACAACCTTCAGGAAAAGCCCAGCAAGCTGTTAAGGCTGAGGACTTACCATGACACCAGAGTGAACAGCTGAGGAGTTTCTTAGCAAGTAGGAAAATAAAACGTAAATTATGTTTAGAATAAAAAGGACAAAATGCAAACCACAGAACAAAAAATCCTGGTAAAATAACCCACTTAATAAGACAGCTTCCTGTGCTCTGCCAACAAATTGATTTTCGACACTGTTTTGAGAAATCTCCATTCAGACTCTCTTAAATCTGTCCAAAGTAGAAAATAATGATTCTTAAATGAATAAAAGATTCTGCGTGTGCTGGTTTGGGTCTTTAGTGTTCATAGTTTGTTTTTAATAAAAATAATAAAAACAAACAATTACCAACCACACCTCCACTCCCTGTCAAACCACATTCTGTGGTTATTTCCCTAATGTAGATTGAAAGTGAATGCGTTAGTGCTTTTTCTTACAGAAAATTTGGGTGGTTAGTTTAAGACAATGAAATGATAAACTTGATTGTAATGTTAAATGTTGATCTGTATTTCACTGCAGTGAAACCTATGTATATGCATCACAAAAATGTTAGCTGTTGATCTGATTGTATGTATTGCACAAAAAATGGAGTTACTGCAATATTTTCCATTATTTCAAAGTATGAAGATTATATTAGGGGAATGTACTTGCCTAGACATGTTTTGTGAAATGATGCAAATATAGTTCATATTTAGATACCTGAATGTCAGATTTTAACTGTTATCATTGTGTTACTTTTCAGGGTGACCAGCAAGAAGAAAATCAAGCTCTTGCATAACAATACTGGGGCGGTTTTTGTTCCATTTTGATTTTGCTGTGAGGGTATTGTGAATTATAAAGAACTGCTGTAAGTTGGAGTACGAAATTCCATGTTACTTGTTGAACAGTGTATTAATTAGCTAAAGTTCTACTGTGTTATGTTAACATTAATAAAGTGTGTGGAGTGGATTGTTTCACTGTGAGAGTCTACGTAGCTCTCTGAAGAGCAACGAGAAACAAGCCAAAATGCTTCTAGGTGTTGCTCAAGCTTATTCAGAGTTTATTAGCTTTCTGTAGGTTGTGTTAATGAAAAAGTTGCTTGCATTTTATTTCAAACTCCAAGGATTAAAATATAAACAGCCTTCTAGTAGCAGTGGCAGCATCAAGCATGCTTCTGTCGCTTCTGGGAATGCTTTTGCTTGGGGAACAAATTTAACATATCCCACATACAGGAAGGTATTCTTGCAGTTTATTGATGCATATAAAAATGGATGGGTGAAAATACTGTACTAGGTAGTGTGTTGTGTTAGTACCTTCTACAAAAGGAGTAGTCAAGATCAGCTACTCATCTATATGTATTTTATTTTTTGAATAATTTGGTCTCTTGTGGCTTTTGATGCTTTGAAAGCTGCTCTATGATGCCTCTTAATTATTTCTTCTCTATCAAAGATGAAGTGGGGAGTACTTTCAGTAACTGAAGTTCAACAGAATACTGTGGCAGTTCTGAATTTGTTTTGTAGTTAAAAAGTATGAGTAATCTTGGAACGTTTTTAACTGAGCAACTGTGAAATTAGTGTGATTGTATTCAATATACGTTTGTCAGAGGGACAGAAACTCCCAGTCTTCTCATTCTCTTCCCCCCCCCCCCTTTAACCATACTTTCACAAGCAGCTAGGTCTTGATTTTACAGTATTCAAACCAGCTGGGTTTTCCCTTCTACATACATCAGAACAGCCTCTATATGGAGAAATTCCCCTAATTAGGTCCTTACACTCCCCATTCGTTTTTTTTAATGAGCTACTTCAACTCTTAGAAGAAACTGCTGCTCTCAAGTATTCTTATGTTGCTTTTCAAGTATAAAAAAATCAATGTTGCCTTATTAAAAATATATATTTTACCAAATGTTGCATAGATAGCTTATTTTTTTTCTAAATAAAGCAGAGAAGATCATTTGTTGAAGCCTTCTCAAACTGAAAATGCCACTTCCTGTGTCTTTCTGTGCTTTCTCTTTGCTCTCTACCTTTCAAATGTTATTTTGACTACCATGCAGTCATTCATGTAAAGGATTCAGTTTGGCTCACAGAAAAAGTATGACTGGTGACAGTGAAGTGTCTTTCAGCGTGCTCAGATTTTCTTGTGTCTGTGTCATCACAATGAAAAGGGAATCAGCCTTCGGTATAATCAGTTATGTTTTCCTCCAAGGTCTACCAGATCAGCAGAAAATCTGCAGCTGCAGTAGCTCGTTTCAGTAAGGAGCTCTGCCCTTCTGTGGCATCTGAGCACTATCTTGTCAACCCCTTCACCCTTGTTCTTGTGCCTTCCTAAATGCATACTGAAAATATTTACATTATTTAATGACTTACTACTGAGGAAGTAAACTAATGCATGATGTGTTGAGGTGCACCCACTACATGAAACTACTGGTAGAATGATTATTCTGGTGCATGGCACTTGGATGTAGTATGATTCAGCCCATCCTGATGTGTTTCTCCCAAACCCTTCTATGAGACTAGCACTCCATGCTGGAGAGCAGTCAAGAGAAAAGTAGACTATTTAAAATTTTCTTCTGTAATGTTGCAATATTCATGGATGGTGTATTTGGGGTTGTTATATTAACATACACTTTTGAATATCTGAGTTATGTAGAACAGAATATTAGTATTTTCTAGTATGCTTTTCAGAATAGTGAATGGTAGTGATTCTGGAACAAGACTGTTACTCTTCTGCCCTAAGTTACTCTCAAGCATGGGGTTGGTGGACTTGGTAGCATTGGGTTAATAGTTGGACTCAATCTTAAGGTCTTTTCCAAAACAAAATGGTTCTGTGATCTGATGAGAGCAATTTGCAATGCTGCTGTCAAATGGGTCTATGGGAATTGCTGAACTTGAATATGTTAAAATACCAGAACTTAATCTCTAAAAATTGTTTACCCTCTTGTTCTGATGATACATTAAAAATAGACACGTAGAATTACTCTAAGTAAAATAGTTATTTTTTTGGTAATACTGAGTATAGATTTCTGGTCTAAGTGAGGTTTCTCATCTAAGTGATGTGAACATCAAAAACAATTTTTTGTTTGTTTGTTTTGTGTTTGTAATGCGGATTTACTCTCCCATTTGGTTTCTGTAGAACTGTGGCTCTAACAAATCTTGTGAAATGTGAGTATATGTATGAACTGGGAAACTTCCATCCAAATAATGACAGACTCTGTTGGAACTTACTTTACAGTACACCACTTTTCACATTACCAACTTCAAAATCCATTATTTTGACTTTACAAGTAATACTCTATAAAGTCACATTAATTATTATTGTGGTTTTAGCTCAATTAACTGCAGACTTTGTATGTTTTGTAGGAAGGGTGGTCTGCTCTATGTTGTGATTTACTTCTGTGGTAATCTAGAAAAAAGTGATAAACTTACTTAAAACAGCTCTTGCAGCTTTCTTTGTGAAATAAGTAGTTTTGCAAATCGTCACAGATGCCACTTGGAAGGAGGGTGGTGGAACTGAGGCGAGACAGGCTGGAGTAGGTTACTTGAGAAATTAGTGTTACAATGCCTTGTTTTCTTACCATTTAGAACAGCTCTTTCTTTCTTTGGCTCTTTCCTTACCCTGAATGCCTGTCTGTAAGGCTTCATTGTACAGTCAAAAGTTTAGAAGGAAACAATGCTGCACCTAGACACTTTATCAAAGCATGTAACGGGGATGTAGGAATATGGTTTTATTCAGAATTCTTTAAGCTTAGTAGATAATCTTGTTCAGGTTGCTTCACTTTGCTCTCTTTTTCTGGTAAAATAAGAGTAAATTTCAACTGTTCACATTTATAAGGTATGATCAGTTGGCTGTAAGAAAGTTGTATGAAATGCAACATTCCTAAGTTCGATGATAATTGTCATTACTTTTTCAAGACCTTCTCATGTTGTTTGGCTGTTGTTACTGACATGACTTTTGAGCTTTTGAATCAAGGCACCCTGAGCAAGTTTCAACAGTGTTGTGTTAAGCATGTTCTTGTGAGTCACTGTTGAAAATACTGATCAGGGGATGGCAGAAGGGAAAACGCATCAAAGGAGGAATTCCGAAGGTAGGAGTAGTGGAGTTTCAGTTTGAGATGCGTAAATGAAACATGGGTTAGAGAGGAATGGTGAACCTGAACGTTTATTGTGGTTTGAGTGGTTACGTGTTTCAGGACAAGCCTGCTTCCTCTTTTTTCTGATGTCTCGTCAGAAGCAATTAATACTTCATCCCTTTAAAATTCCAGAGATATTCCTCACCACTACAGGAGTCAAATCTCTAGGTAGTGAGTATTATGTTTTCATGAAGCTGAGGACTCAACAGATAGGACACTTCTGAGATCAGATGGAGCTGATAAGTGTGAGAAGGCTTACATCTTTGCCACCTCACCCAGGTCATAAAGCACTCCTGTACTTCTCGTGTATAAACATAAAACTGATGAGCATTAAAGATACTGAAATCAGTCTGCCACTCAGTGATGTTTGTAATCTTGCTTTACATGCAGTATTCATTGTAGTTTTATCTAGAGACTGGTTGGGATATCTAGAAAGAAAAGTGTGTATGTACATGCAAACACACTCCCACTCTCCTTTTTATTTTATAAAATCATAGACTAACATGGATTCGAAGGGACCTCTGAAGGTCACTTCACCCTACCTTCTACTCAAAGTGGGGCTGACTTCAGCTTTGGATCGGGTCGCTTGGGTCCTTGGCTAGATGAGTTTTGAAAGTCTCCAAGTATTTTGGAGAATTTTGAAATGGTTTTGAATAGAACATAGGATCCAGAATGTAAGATTCATCTTGCATTGCTCTTTTCTGTTTCTGGTGGGTGGGGTTGTTTGGTTTGTTTTGTGGTGTTTGTTTTGCTTTGTCTTTTGGTTGTTGTTTTTGTTTTGTTTTGTTTTGTTTTTCTTTTGTGGGTGTGTGGTTTTTTTCTGGTTTGGTTTTTTTTTGATTGGTTGGTTTGGTTTTGTTTTGGTGTTTGTTTCTTTTTTTTTTTTATTTAAGGTATATTACCGGACAGTGTAGGAATGCTTAAAATATATTTAAATGAACACCTAAATCTTACAACTACAGACAGTTACTAGCTGTGTCTGTGCTAAATAAAAGTATGTGTATGTGGAGAATGTTGTAAGATGTATCATGAAGACCTTCATTTCTCTGGCTTTAAGAGAGCATATGCTACCTTCCGTAGCAAATCATAAAATTGTGTTAGGATGAATTTTATTAGGATTTTTTTATAGTTTAAAAAAACCCATCAGATGATAAATTCAGCCTGGCTTTGAGTATAGTACAATAGTGTTTATCCTGGGGTTCAGTTGTTGAGCCGAGATGACTGAATGAACAGAGTAGCTCTGATACTTCTTGTGCTGGTTTGAATCCAAAATTAAAATACTTCCTCCCTTCTAACATTCCGATTCATTATATTGGTGGTCTCTCAACCATGAGCTTGAATGACATTTGAGCACCAATACCTCAGTTGATTGCACTGTGGTTGTGAACTTTGATATACATGTGGGGTAGCAGCAGGTGTGCTTATATAGAGGTGTAAAAACAACTGCCCATAATTCATGTAGCTATTGTCCACTCATATGTAAAGTAGTCCTAAATCAGCTTTTTTTTCTTTCTTTTTTTGAAGTCTGGTCATAAGATAAAGATTTGCATAACTTCATTTCAAGATTGAGGAGTCTGGTGCAAATATGCATACAGGAATAAGGTAATTTTTTTTTTTTTAAGTTCTCTCCTAAAAGCCATAGCCAGAAGAAGAACTCTAATCAAAGTCTAAAAATGTACTCCAGTGAATGTGCATAGTGTTCCTGTAAGCTCTTCATACCAAGACTGTGTGCTCATTGCAGAGTTGTCTATTCAGGGTAACAGAAAGACAGCGGGGTCCACTGGCTGTTCCTGAGGGGAGGCCATGGCTCACATTTCGATGGCACTGCTTCCTTCTCCTCCTGGTCATTTGTTCTGGTCTTACCATAGCCTCTCCCTTTGCTAGCACAGAGCTTCGAGTCCATGTGGTAAACGGAGTACAGGAATTCATCTGGCTGCAAATATTTACTCTTAGAACAGTTGTCATTTTTCATCGCTTCTGTACTTTCCTTAATCTGGTGTGCCGCTTAGTCATGCAAACATCTGCTGGCACAATGGGAGGTGCTGTCAGGATGGGAACTTGTGGCAAGCTCAGGAAATGACACTCCCATTGCAAGCTTGCTATTGAACTGGTAGCTAAATATTTATCTGTGACGTGAAAGACCTTTTAACCTTGTACTCATTCATAAAAGCATTGAAGAAAAAGCTGATCCAGTTGCTTAAACTATCATGTCAAATTATTCTGGGATTTTAGGCAAATAATACCTACTTGTAGTGACAAAACCTACTGAGCATTAGAAATAGGATGTTAAGGGTTTAACCTAAAATTATGAGCTTCAAGAATGCTGGTTTTAAGAGCTGTGTTTTCTTCATTTCCCACTTTGTCCAAAAAAATCCTACCAAATTGGAAAGCTGAAAAAAATCTGTAAGAATACTTAGGAGATGTTTAAAGTTTGCTTATTTCAAATGATAACGATTTTTTTTATATATATATCAGATCTTTCTTGCTGTGTAAAATGGCAAAGGCGAGTTCCAAAATGCAGTGTGGTGTTGATGCATTTAATGATATAGTGAAGCTGTGAGTTCTCAGAGGGTAGGTTTTCTAGTTAAAGTGCTGTACTTCTGTACTGTGAATTGGGGGGGACAACACACACATTACTAGATACAAATGTGTTTCTCTTGGATGTCTGGTGATTCTTTCTCAACTCCAGCACATGTCCATTCTAATCTTGGCTTATTCAGCTACAGATTCTATGTGATAAATAGCTCACCGTATGCATCTGCATCATGGTACATGTTTTTCTTCCCTTCTTGTGTACTAAAACCCTAGCTCAAGAATTACTGTGTTACATTGGCAATAAGAGCCTTTCAGGAAATTAATGGAGTGGGATTTTTAGCTGCATATACATTTTGAGGTTTGTGGAAAGATGGACAGAATCACAAATGTCAGATTTTCAGAAACAAGTTGAAAATCTATGAATGGAAAATTGTACCTGCAGAAATAATTGAAGACTGTTACTGGTGTTAATTATAGGAAGCATGTTCTTACCTGTATTTGTTTGCTTTTTTGTTTAATCAAAATAGAGGAGGAACGAAAGAGTGAGAATGCATAAATCACGTGGCATTACAGAAACATGCTTTGGCTGCAGAAGGCTATTAGAATGAGCAACCTAAAAGGCTCCTGAGGTAGCGTGTTACCAAATGCAGTACCTATGGTACTGTCTAACACAAGGTCAATTCATAATGCTGCCTTCAAAGCACATCCAGCCTGAATGGGCCAGATTTCCCCCATTTGAAATAAAAAAGGATGCTTTTATATTGATCAGCATTTCTATTAAAAGCTAGAGGAAGTAAACGACACAAAAAAAAACGCCCGAAGGTCGATCAGACATGAAGATCATCACTGACCCCGGACGTGCAAATAAAATCATTACTGCTACAGAGCTCTCTGGTAAATGACAAAGTAAATGCACTGAATTGTCACAGGTCACTTTGCATAATTGTGCTTACATCAGTAATTGATTGCAAATAGCTTCTTATTAAGTGTTTTCTGGGAAGGAAAAAAAAAGCTTTATTAAGCAAAATAAAGGCAATTTGAATGAAAAGTGCTGTTAGGGATGTGACAGGGAGAAAATACAAATAGTCCATTGAAACTGATTTAATAGAAAGCTTAAAAATCCAGTTGAATCGGTGGAGCCTGCCAACACACTAATTAACCCATTGAGTTGTTGGCTTCCTATTAGTGAACTTCTCAAGTCATCTACCAGCGCTGACTGAGCAGAAGGCAGTGAAAGCAGTCTGCACCGTACAGTTGGTGCAGCAGTTCTACTTGCAGACATGTTCTGAAGTTCATATTCTTATGGGGAGAAGTGTTTTGCAAAAAGTATTTTGAGTTAGAAATGTTGATGGTGTTGTGTGAAGGTTGACTGATTGCAATTTTTAGTTTTTGCCTTTGGGAGAGAGGCAAATACATATACACTTCATGTGCAGCCTACTAATATTTCAACTCTACTTCTGCTCACAGTATTTACTTTAGGTATTAGGATACTGTTAGAAAATGGCTAGGTTTGGTTTTGGTTTGTGTTTTGTCTTTTTTTTTTTTTTTACCATATTTAGGTTTTATGGTTGCTATATTAGCATCGTGTGTTTCAGCAGTAAACTACAAAGCTTTTGTACCTGGCAAGTTTCAGGTTGCATGAACAGTTTATGGTAAGACCAGAAAGTCCTGTTGCTGATGCTATGGTATTTGCTGTGTAACTGATACGTGTTAGTGGTGGGTTTGTTTTGTTTTGTTTTTTTTCTCAGCAGTGCTGTAGTCCATGCTCAGAAAGGTTTAAATATATTTCTATAACATTATTATTGTTTGTTTATATATGACATGTATCTAAATGCTTTTGTTCACGACAGATTGAGAGAGTTGGGGTTGTTCAGTCTGGGGAAGAGAAGGCTCTGAGACCTTATTGTGGCCTTCCAGTATCTTATGGAGGGCCTACAGGAAAGCTGGGGAGGGACTTTTTAGGCTGTCAGGCAGTGATAGGACTGGAGGGAATGGATTAATACTAGAGAGGGGTCGATTCAGGTCAGACATTAGGAAGAATTTCTTCACCATGAGGGTGGTGAGACGCTGGAACATGTCCTAACCCTGACAATTCTATGATTCTATGTTAGCTTTTCTTGACTCTGCTGAGGAATTTTTTTTTTTTTTCCTGAGCAGCATGTGTGCTTTTCTTTGACCCATCTTTACATCTTCTTTAATTATGTTTATTTAAGGCACTCTTTATTTCCTAACAAGCAATGAAGAAGTGTATGTTGCTAACTGAAGCAACTGTAGCAGTTACAAATGAGTTGTTTCACATTCTTCTCCTGTTCAGTTTTGTCATGATCCAAGCAGGCAGTTCCTGTTGGCAGCGGGGCTGCCTCACAAAATACTGTGTAAGAAATGTCCCTCAAGATCTCTGTTAAGAAACTTTAGATGCTAGTCACGAGGGGGGTGGTTTATATGATGTTTTGAATATAAGCTGTTGCATGATTCCTTTTCTGAGGATGAAATGCAAGTAGAAGAGTTACCATCTCAAATAAACCTCACATTAATTCAATTAGCAAAATAAACTGACGTAGAATAGGAGATGAACTTTGAAGAACTTGAGGAGAGATTTACTCCTCTGTCTTTTAGACATCTGTCAGTGATGACTATCTCAGCATCAGTGGCTTTCTGGTCACAGCCTTGCTGTTTGGCTATTGTCTAACACACCTTCTGCAGTGGTCTTAATGACTGCTGAGGCTCATTTTCATCATCGTAATTTTCCTGCTTCTCATCTTGGTACTTCACTGACCGTGTGTTGCTATTCTGGATATCCACAGAAGGGAACTGTTTTCCTTGTCTGTTGTTCTCTTTTTCCCTGAGGGACTGGCCATTAGAGTGGTTATTATTCACGAGCCCGATGAAAATTCAGAAGTGACAGCTTTCTACCTCAACATTCTTTTTTATTGGTAAATTGATTTTCATTGATGTTTTTTTCTTGTTCCTAGTGTCAAAAGGATTTGGGTATTGCAATTTCAACAACTTTTTTCGAGAGGGGAAAAAAAAAATAGTAATCTCAGACCAGCCTGTGCTGTTCTTTAGGTATTAATAGACATGTTAAGATGACTCTAAATTGGAGAAGTTTCCTCCACGTCAAAATGTTTGTAGTTCCGTGCTACCCCTTTTGGAGGTTGCTTGAATACCTCATGACTTGCACAGGATTCAAGTATAATCAGCCCACTGCAGCATTTGTGCACTTTTTTTTCCCCAAAAATTGTTTTAAAGTAGTTTCTGTTGTTATTCAGATCATTTATGTAGTCTTTTAGCCTTCTTCACACAGTTTGGGTGAAAATAATCAGGTAATTCCACCACATCCAGATTTCTGTAGCTCTATTTTCTTTCTCTGGCTGCCCCCCCCCCGAGAAATTGGTTTATGAGAAGAAAGTGTTGAAGTGTTCTTCTGCCCAAAATAAGTTAATAGCATGTCTTTCTCTCCTTTCTAGCAAATCTTTAAATGCTTTGACTTCTGTCTTGAAGATTAGGTGTAAACCGAAGTATGTTTCACAGAAATAAAGCGATTTGTACTTGAAGATTTATTAGGAAATCTATTGGTCCAGACCAGAGGCTTATGTATTTCGGTATCTTGTTTCTGTATTCAGGAAAAAGGGATTCACAATCAGCTCCATCTTATGTCAGTGTTACAAATGCAGTTGTGGGCAAGACAAATTCTTGATAGGTTTTGTATAAACTCTGGTATTGTAGGACTTTTAGTAGGGATGGAAAAATTATTATTTCAAGTTGTTTGGGCTATGCAATTAAAAATAATGCTAAATACTTTATATGGATATGAAAATGCTGATGCTGTCATTATATTCCTCAAAGGATCTCGTGCGCTTATGCATTTTTACTTTGATAACCTTTCTCTCTACTGAAAACAATTGCAGTTTCTTAACCTTTGTGTTACAGTGTTTTTGTACCTCACCATCTCAGTAACTCTTTTCTGAAGCTCTGTAACTATCCTTTCAGGCTAAGTTAAGTAGTATTTCATAGAAGACAGACATAAAGAAAAAGATGTCTGTTTTTCACCGTTCCTTTCTTTTTGGCTTTCTCTTGGCTGAGGGAATGGCTTTGCTTTTAAAAACAAACAAAAAACTAAACTAAAACCAAAGTGATTTTGATAAAAGATTAATTTCTCTCCTCCTGAGATGACCAATCTAAATTAGAATGCTCTCTCATGACAAGAATATTTTAACATACAATTGATTAGGAAGAGTGTTCTTCACCATGAGGGTGGTGAGACACTGGAATAGATTGCCCAGAGAGGTGGTGGAAGCCCCATCCCTGCAGGTTTTTAAGACCAGGCTGGATGGGACTCTTGAGCAACCTGCTCTAGTGGGAGGTGTCCCTGCCATTGGCAGGGGGGTTGGAACTGGATGATCTTTAAGGTTCCTTCCAACCCTGATGATTCTATGTGTATTAGTTTACACTTGGTTTTAATTTGACTTTATCTGCTTCATTTAGGTATATTTCTATAATTCCTGTCTAGTTTTGATTAATGTAAATCATATTATCAATTCCTCATTTGCCTGCCCTATCTTACACTCTCCACTCTACTTTTTTTCTGCCAACCAACAACTTCTGTTACTGTTTTTATAGAACTTGCATGTGCCATGCACAGTGGTATCACTGCTGTTACCTCCCTGAGATGCCTGAAGCATCTCTTCCAGATAAATTGGACCTTGGCAGCTTAATTTCAGTCTCTTTTTTTTTTTTAGTTTAGTTTGTTCATGATACTGTATCATAAAGGTATGTGATGTGGGAGTGCTAAAAGGAGACCGAAAAAGAATTCAGCTCAAAATTAAAGAAGAGTACAAATTCTTCTGTTGTGGTGAATGGACTTGATGTGTTCTAGTGGGGCTGTTCCTCTGAAAGACAAGTGACAGCCTTTCTTAGTTTTCCTGGAAGGTTATGTCATTTTATTCAAATATGTACAGCTGTGTATGCATAGAAAATATTCTATACAATCTGAGCTCTCTGGGAATTAAAAATCCACATAGATGTGTTCCATAGTGATGTTGCAGGACAGACCTATTCTGACATGAAAAATGGAGAAGCTGACAATTTGGTTTCATGTAGGTTTTAACAGATACTTCTGAAGCGTTTACTTAACGCAGTTATACCACTTTTGATCAAGTGAAATGATTAGAATGAACATATGGTGGCAAAAAAATGACTAAATAAATTGAAGAAAAATCTTTCAGTAGAATTGTGCTTAAATGGGATCATAACATAGTAACTAATGATCATTATATACAGTAAGTGTCACAACTGACGAAGTTGTTTCTCTGATTATGCATCAGATCTTCAGAGGGTAGAACTCTTGGTGTTCAGAACTGGGTAACAAAACATTAAACATGCTTTTGAATCATCAGGTCCAATTTTCTCTTGGGTGTTAACACTTCAAACATAAAATAGAAGTGTGAAGAATAATTAGCTCTTTATTTAGCAGAGATTAGATACAAGGGGTTTGTATTTCCAGTTGAGAGTAATGCTGCTGCAGTTTACACAAATCCTTTTGCGGTGTTGGGATTTAGAGATGCTTTGTGAGTAATTTATCCGCTGAGGGTGGATGGAATGCTTTCAGTTTTCATCGTCTGCTGCGTTGCTTGGTACAAACCGAGATGTTTGGGCTGTATGCTTTAGCTTTTGGCTTACTAACTAGCGGCTACTCCATTCCAGTCTGGGGCCAGTTGAGTACGCGCTTCCTAAACAGAACCGCTTTGAGGGTGAGGTCACGCCTCACAAACCGCTTTTATAACCCAAGAAAAGGCGCCTTAGCCTCAGCTTTGCCCAGATCCGCTTTTCGCTCACAGGCGAGCCAGGACACTGGGGCGGTGCTGGGAGTGGAGGCTCCGCCGAGGAAAGTGCTCGGGGCGCGCCTGGAGCGT